>CM076580.1:1053598483-1053838483 GCA_034641835.2 Pinus albicaulis
GTTTAGTATGGCAATGTTTGCATACCTATATACCCATATGCACATATACACATAATCTTCCCGCCCTCTCTCATAATTATATACACATTATCTTTTAAATCTCTACTAGAGAATAATCTTTCATGTTAACTGAATTTATCTAGTTATACATTTGTGAACTCAGATTAGCATATTATTATTATTATTATCTAATTTTAAGGTCATCGCCAAGCCACACACCAAAGTGGTGTATGAGACCGCCTTTTTTGTAAGACAAGAGACTCAGCTAGGCTCAACCACTACTAAGTCTATAAAGACATACAATATATATTCTTATCAGTTTCGAGTCTATTTAATCTTATAGCTTTAAGTAATTGAATCAAGCAATTCACTAAATAGCAGCTCTTATTTTGTAATTTCTTTTTCTATCCATCTTTTGAGTCTATTTAATCTTGTAACTTTAAGCAATTGAATCAAACAATTCGCCCAACAACCGCTCTTATTTTGTGATTTCCTTTCCTGACCATCTATCAGGTTGAAGTGACCATCAACCTGACCATTCAATTTGCAGTCCAACTGCAAATTTTCTTTTTGCCATTCTAAGGGATTCAAAGTTTCCTGGAAAAGAGGGCTCACCATTGCTGATGAGTGAGTTAACTATTCGCACAGACTGGGATCTAGAAACATGTACACCGTCTGTGTTGGGGCTCAATGCTGGAGACTGGATGATTATGCCATCGACGAGTACCGACTCACAGCCATCAAACCTGACGTGAAACTGTGGGCTGTTTCTGATCCTCAAGTTTCTTAGACTCACTCTAGAGCTGTCGAAGAATCTGATAGCCTGAGAAAAAAACATAAAAAGTCAGATAAGGGTACTGGAATATCATGTTTTATCTCGTTTAAGCTTTTTGTACTGTTTAAAAAGTGTGGGAAAAATTAACTTTTCTGGTCATTTTTTGGTCCAAAATTTATGTCATGTGGACCACTTAAAGCTAAGATACTCACAGTGGAACTTTCACAAGGGCCCGGAAGTGTTGTGCCATTTGGTCCCTGCATTGTGTTCAGCAGAAGCAGAAAACAATAAGAATGAGTGAATCAAACAAGACTTTAAAGCTTTGTATGACAACACAACAGTAAAGGAGGAGAATAAAGGAGACTTTACATTCATGTATTTAACTATCTTTTATACATACACCTATATGATATGTTTCACAGAGTAAAGTAAGGCTGAGGGAACATACAAGGAAGCATACTTACTGATCAACCAATCTACATTATGTTAGTAAAAGATATAACATCAAATCAATTCTATTCTAGTCACATTGCAACTAATTGCTACAACTCCATGATAAACATTGCAACTAAATACTACAAGTCCATGATAAACATTGCAACTAATTGCTACAACTCCATGATAATTATACTATGACAAACATTGCAACTAATTTCTACAACTCCATGATAATTATTAATTATACTAAACAGTAAAATTGTATGATTATACGATTTTATATTATGAATATTGTATTTTGAGAGTGTAGGATTTCAGAGTTTGAATTATTTGAAGAGGAGTGGAGCCTCTGTTCGAAACATTTCGTTCATATTCCACAATTTTTCCAGAAGCAAAAGTATTTGAAGATACAAATATTGCAACGAAGAAATATGGATTACTCTATGTGGCTTGCAGGGAAGATTCCTCCAATTTTCTCCTCTTCCATTAATGAGGCTGTTCCCCTGCACCCTCAACCTATCTGTCCGATCAAATATAATCCACTGAATTTTAGTGGAATTTTTAGCCCAGCATTCGAGACCATCAGGAGCAAGCACAACGCCATCCACCTTGAATTCAATGAATGTGTCAATGAGCTTTTACCAGTTCAATCACAATAAATAAGAAAATTAGTGCAACATATTAAGATGTTACATTGGTTTTCACCTGAAACATCATGCCATCATTGCAAGGCCCATTAAACTGAATAGACTGAATCATGAAAGAGTAACCTGTAGGGACAAAGAAAACTGCTGATTCCACTTCGCAAGCAACCTTCCATGCCAGTAGAAATGCCTGCACAGAAATATAGATAAGAACATGAGATTTAATTTGCATTGCTTATATAAAATGAATTCTAATGTAATGAAATCCTCAGAGACATGGAACTGCAGGGATGCCAATTGAAATGCCAATACATAAATTGGTACCAAAACCAAGCTACCATATATTATGACATTTTGAAATTAATTTTAGGATTCTAATCTTTTTCACAATATTCAGAGATTTGTTAACGTTGCATGAATAAATTTCATGCAATTAAATCCTACAACAAGAAGCTTAGGCTATAGAGCCTCAGGAATTGAGACAAAAAAGTAATAGCTCCTTATACCTCAGTATCATCTGACACTCCATCTCCTCTGGCACCATAAGATTGCACGTTAAATGTATAATTACAATTGTTTGATGAATAATTTTGGGATCCTTGGGGAGCAAAGGCATTCCCCTCATCTCCATTCTTACTAGAATTCTTGTGAAAATGGAATCTAGCATGAACACCTTTAAATGCAGCTGAAATCAAATAAATAAAACTAACAACCAGCAAGATAAATCCACGAGAATGCCTTGAGCAAACTAGAGCTTCCATTTCTATAGCTTGTCTTATCTTTTTTTTCAATATTATGCAGAGGGCAGCAATAACTAATTGCCTGACTGACTTCAATGGTTTGTGAGCTCAACAGATGGGTCTATTCAAAATTTTTAGGAGTTCTATCTAGATTATTCCTGTGGCTGGACCGGGACCCTAACCATCCTAATTATTTAATATTTCAATTTCCAAACCCACTAAGAGTTCCAGCGCCCGTGTGCTTGTCATTGATAAGAAGTGGCGTGTCTTAGTTGTGAGAGATGATGGGCTGATTCAATACAATTCACATAATGGGGATTGATAGGTAGGGCTCAGCAGGATGATCACCACATAGCAATCGGCAGGGGAATGAAGAATGGATAGTTGTTGTGATTTATCACCCGACCTTTTGTTGGTGATTGGTTATAAACAGTTTCCAGGGCATGTGGGTTCATGAGAAAAGGAAAGAGGAAATGATATATTATTATTATAGCCAGGGCCAGATCCATTCTGTTAATGCTCACACTGTTATTATGCAATATTTCCTGCATATACCACAAATTCAGTTTTTTTCTGAGAGATAAAACAAGCCATATGGATTTGACACGAGAGATTTAAATAGTAATTGTTGGAAAGAAAAAATTTCCGACCTATGTTGTAGCGATAGTGCTTCGAAATCATAAAATTTCCTTCTTTTAGACCTCAAAACTTTATGGATGGTTGCCACCATATATAAAAATAGAAGAAAAACAAGGGAAGCTGCAGGGTAGCAAGTCCTTGCCCTGAGGGAAGTGACCCCTAAATTTGTAACTCCAGAGAGCCCAATTTCTCGGCCAAATAGAGCATGGCATAATTGATAGTGTGGGGCTGTGATTGAAATCAACATTGCTGTTGCTTCTAATCATTACCATTGGCGTATCAATGCAAAATGATAGATGTTAGGAGAAGGAATACAAGCATTACCTTTGACACTGCTAATAGGTTCAATTGACAAGAAGCATTGGTGGAATACAAATAGCTACTATTGCAAGTCTCCTTTACTTCCTGTAGCAACATAAAGTATGTAGAAGTTCTATATCGAACAGTTGATGAAACACCGACTGATTCAGATTCTCTAAACTCATAAAATAATATCATATTAGACTAGAATTCATATGGCATCCTTGGAACTACCATACATGTATGTATGAAGAATACAAATATTGTGCCTATGATTCCATAGTATGTTATTTTACTGTTGCAGAGTACACACTTGGTATAATTCATCTGAATTAGTCCCTTTCCATGTGCAAAAGGCACCTGTGAATTGTCAAACGCTTCATCTGTCTTTCCATTTCCAACAAGATAACCCTGAAAAACTAGCCATGCAAGAAGTCAGACCATGAGACCATCTAGTAAAATACGTAACGTTGTTACTGGTCCTCAAGAAATTTTGGAGAGGCGTGAATGAAAGCTATGAGTTTCAATTATATTAGCAAATATTTTTTACCTTAAGGTTCAAAGTTAGTTTAATACCAGCTTCATTTCCTGTCATAGCCAAGAAAGAGACATTGCAACGATCAAAAATCAAAGTATCAATCTCAAAACAAATTGTATAAAGAATAATAGAAAGTCTGGAACCTATGTTTTCCTGAAATGCAACCTCAAATCAACTTATAGTAACTTCTGCTGCCATCAAGAAATTCCAGCCTATTTCAAAAACAGAGGAACGAAACAAAAACTTGCGTCATGTGTGCTCTACCAATTGCTATTGCATTTACCACCAGTGGAATAATAATACTACAATAAGATTCCCCTCCGACATAAAGTGGATTTGACAGAAACTATGGAAATGCTTCAAACCACTGCATCCAAGATTATGAACTGTACTGAGATTCACCTTTTGGAAAATGCAATTTATTGTACTTAAAAGTTAAAAGGGAAACAACCAGAATAACTCACAACGTGGAGGTCCTCTATTGCAAGGAAAGGTCCGTTGGAGGAAACTTAATCCTCTCGTGGAAGGGCTGGAATAAAGAAATTGTCGATGATAATCAATTCGAATGATTATTCACTATTATTATAGCCTAAAACAAACACCTCTTTATATTAAAAAATATACAAATCAGATAAAAATTCAATCTATCAGTACACAGATTTCAGAATAATGCCTAGTTGCCTCAGTAAATATTAGATTGATGACTTTGTGTTTTCAACTAAAGTCTAGCTCTTTTCCCTGATGAAGAAATAAATAATATTTTCTGTGTGAATTCCATATTTTTCCTTTTATTACTCTTTAATAAATAAAATAAAATATGAGATAGAAAGAGAGCATGCTACCTATTATCAGTTTCATTTGTTGTAAAGTAATTTCCACCGAATTCCTGCATGTCATGATATCACATTATAATAAATAGTGAAGTTGACAAAAAGAAACTTGTCGATTAGCACTCCTTACAACAGATGTTGACATTACTGGTACAGAAGGACACTGCTAAGCATAACAGATGGAAATAAAGATAAGTGGTGATACACGGAGAGGGAGAAGAAAGAAGAGCGGACAGAGCTATATCAAATTTCTTTTGGTCATTTTGAAAAATCAGCTGATGAATTTCTATCAGAAATTACTGCTCTTTGCATACACTTTCAAATTCCTGTCTCCAAGCCATGTTGAAAGAGCTCCTGAAAAATGGTTGTAAGATAGATCTCTGCACACACAGGACACCAGCACTCCAGTAAGGCAGGATTGTTAAAAAATTGGAGATTCCATAAATAATAATGTATATATTCTAAAATATATACATATGAGAGTGTTATGATTCCTAAAGATAAATCATAATATACTTTAATGTTAGTCATTTGCACATAAATGTTAGTCCTTTAGCCATCGCTACTTTAACAAAGTCATTAGAGCTTTATGTTAGTTGTTTGTACTTTATGTTAGTCCTTGGGGTTTTATGATATCTTGTGGTTGGTGGAACATTTAATGCCAAAATTCACTTTAAAATTAGTTATATTAAAGATAGTGAATGAATGTCAAACCACCTATGAGGGAGAGGAAATTTTAAACAGGCCATGAATATGAAAGAGGCTATGATGTTGAGATGTTTTATTGCTCACTGACTTGAGAGACCAACTCTTTGGCCACGATACTGTAGCATGAACAATCTGAGCCCAAGTTGGCATGCATACCTTCTGAAGAAGGTTTTCTTTTATTTATATACTCTTCAAGAGTTCCTTTACAGGAAGATATCCTTAACTTTGCCCACTACACTTTTTTTGCCTAGTTTCTTGCACTACTCTAAATTGTTGCTGAAAAACATTTTATAATAAAAAATTGTACTAGTCCATTGCTTTAATTGCATGTAATTACATATTATTTTATGTCATATTCAAAACCTTTTACAATTCTTTATTGAGGCAGCATGATGTTACTAGAGCCTTTTAATCTCTTGTTGGATCTTAGGTTGCCCATTGAATAGAAATTGTTTATTTTGCCAAATTTTTCCTTCTCTATCAGTTGTGATCAAGTTAGGATCATAACAGTAGTATAAGAGGACTTTCTCGGCCTCCTGGAAAAACACCAACAATCACTCCATTTTTAACCATTCATAATAACTGAAAATAAAATAAAATAAAATTTTCATTAACAATGAAGGAAGCCATTAGAAAACCCTTGGATGGGTAACACACACTATAGAAGAAACAAATCAAACCATATGTTTGTTCAATGTGGCTATGGAAAGAAGGAAATGAGAAGAAAAGAGCAGTGGTGAAGGTCATTAAAGACTCCAAAATCAGAGAAGAGAGGTTGGCCATCATGATCATAACTGGAACTCTCTTGCAAAGAATTTTAACAAATAAGTGGACAATCATACATATCAAGGCAATCAAGAAAACCAGAAGGGTAACTATATTAACTAAAGGTCATTTAAGAGGGTCCGCATTCCCAAGTTTGATGGCATTAGTGAAGATATTGAACTAAGGACTTGAATAGGCAAGCTCTCCCCATCTTTCTAGACTGAACCATATGGAATTAGTGAAGATATTGAGCTAAGGACTTGGATAGGCAAGCTCTCCCATATTTCGTGTAATCTGTAGCTGTATTGGAGTAAGAAAAACCAGTCCCAACTGGAGAATCAAGAAAAATAATGTTGGAGACCTACATGTGCAAAACTATTCATGGTTAATCCATTATAATGTACGTTTCTATACATTCAATGGCATCCAAGTTAAGTCAAAGTTGGATGACAAACGATTTAACAATGGCACATTCCAAAGTGATAAAATCAACAGAACAGAAAAGTTGATAACAGAGATGCTATATCAATGACATAATGTGACAGGCCTTAAGAAAATCTAGTATGCTCACTTGATGAATATTGAGAGAGTAAAAAAAAAATTGGTGTCCTAATTGAAAATATTTCATTAAACCTTACTAGCGAGCACGAGACGAACGCTAACCTTAGTCAAGAGTGTGGATTGGGGATGAGTGTGGGAAAATTCCCAGTGTTATTGAATCATAAATCATTGGACACATAATAGGATTCATCAATTACAAATTTAAATAAGTACAATAAAAGGAGATAAGCATGGTCTCGATCATTTTCTTACAAATTTAAAGCCTTTGACCCCTACCTAGCCTTGCAAGTACGCGAGCGAGATAAGATCAGTCTATATACGACAATTAACTTTAAAGTTGTCCACTCGGCCTCTGAGAATAGCTCTTATGGCGGTTTTCTTTGGAAAATCTACCCAAAATAAAATTCAAAAAATCAGGTATATGGAGTTCTTGAATTGTATTTTTGATAGTGGAAATGGACTTAGCACTATCAAAAACCCTTAAGGCACCTAAAATACTAAAGTCCAACAATGGTAAACAAGTTTCTAATAAAATCTTTACCGGATTCTGGGCCATTCTAAGCAGAATTTTTGCAATCTTATCCTTAAGCTAATCAAATGAGCTGAACATTAAATAACTAAAGGTTCAAGAGTATAAAATCCATAATTTATTGATTTCCGTTATTCTTTGGTTTACATAATAGTATTCTATAAACCTAATTATAATAGCACTTGACTCTGTTTTGGGTGCCAATTCCAAAAATATGAGCAAAAATGAGCTTACCGTCCCATGCCCATATTACACGAATTTGAAAACTAAATATATACAAGATCGAAAATCATTTAGTAAATAGCAAATTTGAGCAAGAGAACAAGAGCAAGAGTGCCCATAGCTAACCAATCTCGTAGGCAATTCCAGTGAAACCGGTGCAATCTGGGCCTCCCTCAAGTCAAAGAAGAAGTGGATCATCTGCTGGATATATTTCTGACTTTACAAAATAGTAGAAAAGTTCTCTTCGATTTGTCTCACTAACTGTCATGTACCTGCATGAATATGAAGAAAGCACAAAGACTTTAATGCAGTTATTCAATTGGTCATCAAAGAATCACATCTTTAAGCACTCCATATAAAGATTTTCATGCAGTTACTCAAATGGTCATCCAATAGAATATAAGAATCCTAGAATTACATCTTTAAGCACTTCATATAAAAATTTCCGCTCCTATTATATCTTTCAACTCTCCATGCAACAATTTTGACTCCCAATAAAGCCATTTTTTTAGATTCAATTGTTACCAAATTTATCAAGTATCCATAGAAATTAAACTTTGTTCAAATATATTCACAGTGTGTGCATATGAATATAAATCATTGAATCTATGGGTGTATGTAGAGATCTGTAGATCTTTTATCTATTTTTCTCCCTTTATTTATCATATGAACATGCATTCTACAAGCCACATAGAAGGCCAGATCCATCAAATCTTTGGTTCTGTTCTCAATCTTTACCTACATACATAGCTGATTGTTTATTTACAAGCTCGAGCAAATTAATGTATGCCACTTTTGAACATGGTTGTGTTAATGAATAAATATTCTTTCCACTTGAATTTGATACCTTCAATTAATGTTACATTTCAACATGGACTATATTCATGATTAAATATTAAACTTTAAAGCACTAGTTGAAATAAACAGTACGATCTTTAAAGATTTTTGAAACTAAATTTTGTCTTTTATTACCCAACAATGCATGTTATAATACAAAAGGATGATAGAAGTAAGTGGAGATGAAATTTGATCATCAGGTATTGATCAATCTAGCCTTAAATAAATTGAACTTATTGAATACAGTTTTATTCACATAAGAAGCAGTATGATAACTCGTTGTACCGACAGTAGACAAAAGAATCTTTAGTGCTGATCTTTGATTTTACTTATTCTTATTAAATGTTATCAATTATATATTTGACAAGTACTTTCATTCCAGAAAGTATTTGGGAAGTGTGGGGGAGTATTTATGAAGCATCTATGTTGGAACTTTTCTGGTAGCAAATTTGGTTGGGATTTGGTTCATGCCTGATTTGGAGTTGGAAACTGAATGATCAACATATGGCTGAAATCCCTTGCTTTCAGGAGGGAAAGGAATTTTGTTTTTGAATGATTTATGGGTTTTGGAATCTACATTTTAGACCAAAATTGAAAAATTTCTTATAGTTTATGACAGAGTAACTAATTGGTGACATCCAAAACTTCATTCCTTCAGAAGAGCAATATAAAATGAATATTCTGATGCAGAGACCTAGATGGAGAGATTGGGTGTGGTCATTTCATAAGCCTCTTTATTTTTATGATACCAGGAGGATTTATCGTCTGTTTGCAAGAAGTTGCACTTAGCCCCTACTTTGAATCCTAGATGGCCTTTGATGGATCCTGAAAAGAGATGAATTGAAAGATTGCATAGTCTGTGGACCCTCAAAATATCCATTAAGCTCCGAGTCTTTGGCTGGTTCATTATTTATCAAGGTTGTCAACAAAGGTTCGTTTAGCCAAAAGTGGATTCACAGATAACAGGTGCTTGGTGTGTGGGAAGGAGGAAAGCCTCAACCATATCACGTGGAACTCCAAATTTGCGCTAGATTGTTGGCATTAAGTTCAACTTCAATTTTCCTCTATTTTCCCAGGCACCATTCATTGGTGTGCATTGCTTCTTGGGGATTCAAAACAATTGGTTTTATCTATCTTCTTGGGTCTATGAAATTGCATTACAGTTTTTGCTCTGCCTTTTCTTTGGAAAAAGCAATGCAAAAGTATTTTTGAGAGTAGTGTAAGTTTTATCTCTTCCTTTCTTGAATCTTGTTTAGAAGAGGTATGCTGTCAATTGCTTGCAAAGGCTACTTGTTCATTTGGATGCTTAAGAAGCAAGATGCTTCTGCTTATTCTGATTTGATATCAATCACAATAGTGCTGAGAAAAGCTTGATTTTACATTTAAACATTGCTATTTCTGGGGATGTTCATCACATATATGCTTCCAAGCCCTTTTTTTAACACAGCCATTGAATCTAAGTGCAAGTTTTTCTCTACTTACCTTACAGAATCTCCTATTGGTTCCTTGGATCAAGGTTGTGCTCACAAAACTCAAGAGAAAAGTTGATCAATTAATGATAAACCTGTTTATATAGAGTTAGATCCGAAACTACAACAATGGTTAGAATGTCTAATTATTAACACTGCCAAGGGAAGAAGTTGAAACAAAGGAAAAGTAGAAATTTTTCAATTTTAATACGAGATTACTCTAGCTTAATAAAGTGTGAAATTCAATGAGCTTTCACCATTCACACACCTTCCCTGGGTCCAAGTAGATATGGTAACATCGTATAGTAACAGGTATATATGCATAGGCACCAGACCAAGTAGAGTAAGAGGAGAAGATCCTCTTAGCCCAGTTCTGGCATCCGAATTCCTCTTTAGTTAAGTTATCCTAGCGAGCTAGGTCTTATGCAGGGACAACTTCAACATCTCTATGGCAGCTTGGGAATTGCCATAGTAGATATAAATATCTGAACCTAGCTAGAATTAGACCGTAAAGCCTAGATCATTATGAAAAATTGTCTATCTGATAAACAATAAACAAGTCCATATAAATTTGACTGAGCCTGGAACTTGACTAACGAGCAAAAAAAGTCAAAAGCAACCTGTACTCTTGCAAATTCTATGCAAACAAAAGGAAAATACATTTCTAATCAGACATCCATTGGAGCTAAAGACAGTGAATTAATTCAATCAATGATGACATATAACCTTCATGAAAATTTACGAGATGTTGTTTAATATCGACATCAGAGGGATCAAAAAGTGAACGAAAGGTATAGAAAGGGAAACATATTTATGTCTCACAACTCACACATTTAAATCTTCATGTTCAAGTTCTTAAGTGGGAATTCAATAGAAACATTCCTTCACTAAAACGTTATCTCATCTTGAAACTTTATTCTTTACCTTGTCTATTCTAAAAATACTAATCCTGCGGCTTGAAGACATGGAAACAAAAGTTCAATTCTAGGGGAGATAAAGTATTTGCTTACAGGCATGACACTAAGCGTGCGCTAATTAGTAATTCCATTTAAATTTGATCAGAATGACTTGTTAATATAGTTATTATTGATGCTATGAAATCGTATTCAAGCTAGCAAATATTTTCTATGGGCTTATTTACTTTGTGCATTGCCAAGCTGCCAACGATTATTTCCTCGGATAAAGAAAAAAAATGAAGTAGACCGAGAATAGGACAGCGGTATAAAGCACCCAAACTAGGAATATTCACAGCTTGATTTGTTCATACCTGAGATTTAGAGAGCAGAACAGGGGAATCCAGCAAGGTAGTAGGGCTGAGACCAGGGGGATGGTCAAATAAGGATATCTCACCCCACCAGGTGAAGAAACAGATGGAAAGCACCTAAACCAATCTGTATTCAATCTGGGTGCATTGAATCCCCCTCGGGTAGCCAATCTCTCTGCAAAATTTCCACCACCAGTCCTCATAGGCAGTTTATGGCTTGCCCAAAACCTCTCGTCAACACCAATCCAGCCGCAAACTACTTTAAATACTAAAAGGATCATTATCCTTACCACTCATGCTGCTGTTGCCATTAAAGCCCGTGAGTGATGAGGGCTTCAAGTTTTGTTCTTGGCCCTGCGGGGTTTCGATCTGCGGTCCTGCGAGAAGCTGAGAGAAGGACCGGGAACTAAAGTCCTCTGCCATCATAGAGGCAATAAGCATTGTTGGCCTAGTTAAGCGACCCCAATATAGAAACCCCATCTGTTATTTTCTTCATTCATATAAATTTCACAATGATTTAAAGCATAAAGCATACATTGACGCATTAGAATGATTGAGTTATAGTATTGAATAAAAATATAGAATAGTGGAAAAAATTCATTTTGGTCCCAAATGTAATTGTGTTAATAACCAAAATAATCCGGAGGGAAGAAGAAACCTTTGCATATTAAGAGGTTAAAGTGGTATATGCACAGATGATGACCAACTATGATAGATCATTAAAGAAATTGGACACCAATTATTTAAGAACTTCCATTTAGATACTTGTTGGAATATTTTTCCTTCCAAAGTGGTTTTATAATTTAGATTCGTTGTTGAATGTTTCTACCAGAGGAAGAAATTCATAAAAATATATATATATATAAATAGCACACGATGAGTAGCAAGAGAAATTAAGTGAGAAATAGCACAGTGGCGAAAAAATTTTTGTAATCATTCTTAAAGTAAATGTAGATAAAATATCTTGATCACTTAAAAGGAAAACATCGAAAAACATGAAGGGAATTAATTTCCAATCACCCTTTTGAGATTCAGAACTCGGAAGAAAGTTTGGTCTAAGTGAATACGTATCAAGGACTAAGTCACTATGTATCGATAAATTTATATTAAGTTAATATTTTAAAACAATAATATAAAAATACTTCATTTTTTGAAAGAAATTTATGGTCTTCGAACCTTAGGTTACTTGTTCAAGTTTTTTGGACATAGAAGGAATCTCACAATTTACCACTCGACCAATTTTTAGTCTTCTCTCATAATGGAAACCAATTGGGTGTATATATTATGATTTTCTCAACAGAGAATATGTGATAAAAACATACAAACATACAGTATACGATTTTTTTTTTGTAATTAAACTATGGTCTCTCGGCCTTACCATGCTCGGTTTATAATATATTTTGAACCATAGCAATTTTGTTCAATATACTGTAATTTATTATGATAAAATATTTAGAGGTATTTATAAGAATGCTATAGTCTCCATATGCTGACTCCTATTGAAATATTGTGTGGCATGTAGACATGATGTAATTTATATTACAACTAATTATTTTTGTTCCTTTATAATGTCAATTCATAAATATTGTATATAGTTTGGAATCATTTTGTAGATCTTTCGTAATATGAGAGTCTTGTTCTTTACAAAATAGCTATGTTTATATTTCTAAATTTATATTAATTTAATATTTTAAAACACTAATATAAATATGAATAATGAGAATGAAGTGGTAATATAAATATCATGTGGTTAGTCAAAGGTCAATTATTAAAATAACTCATGTTTTTGAAGTATATAGATTTTCTTTCCACTAATAAAGATGGTAAGAATTTGGTAGAAAAGGTAGATATAAGTAGATTCTACTACAATTTATGGCTTATTTGTCGTAAACCAATATCTTTTAAAAGTTTTGTTTGGTTCATGATCAACTTAAATAGTAAAAAAAACAAGTAAAGTTGTAAATCAATAAGAATTTTTGCTCTTTTTATCATCATATATCAACAATTAGAAAGAAGTTTGCTATAATATTAGGTAGTTATTTAAAATTTATCTAGTGTCACAAAATAAGCTAATCGTTTGGTAAAGATTTGGTAGAAATTTTAGGCATGGCCAGAGTTCTACTATGATCCAAAGCTCATTCATAGTGGAACAATGCTTTTACAAGTTTTGCCAAGTTATAGGTCAATCTGTATTGTCAAAATTTCATTATGGTTTTGGATGAATGAGAATCATGAGTATCTGTGTCGTCAAATTTTTCTCACTATAGGGAAGTTTACTGGTGTATTAAATGGCTCTATGATATCACCCCTAACCTCCATATTCACAAAGTGAACATGGGTGTTTAAGAAACATGTAGTTATGATTGAGATCTTTATTATGCACCTATGTGTTTACTTAATTAGGCATTGTGCATGGAATGGAATGTTGATACATACTCCAACGAAATTGCATTAGTTTTGTGTCACCATGAAATCATTTTTGCACTAGCGACAAAGTTCCAAAACCTACAACAACAACAGATAATCCTACACCAATGTCGAGTTCCCTACATGGTCATCTCATCTGTGGTTTAATATACCTATGGTACTACAAGGATCACCAATCAAGTATGACTAGGGGAATTACAGGTCCATGCCAATGTCAATGGTCAACATGAACTAAGATAATTCCTATGAAAGTGGTGATCAAGTTTGTACATTCTGCTTAAGATAAGGTACTTATGGTCACTAAGTGATGGTTGTAGTTACAAGGATAAGGTTTTGGTGTTATGATGCAAGGATTCTAAGGAACAAGGGCTATGAAGGCTAAGCATTGTTGGAAATATGGATTAGGGATTAGGGGCTTAGGGGTTAGGGGATTTAACAATTGAGGATTTTAGGGGTTAATGGGTTATGGATTATTTGAAATATGGGTTATAAGGTTATATTATGGGTTTTAGGGTTTAAAAAGAGATAGGGATTAAAGGTTATAAAATGTAGGGTTTAGGATGGTAAAATTTAAAGAGATATAATGGTTATAGTATTATGGTTATGGTTTATATGTGTTAACGAGTATAGTGGTCAGGTGTCAATGATTATATGTATTACATGTTAGAGAGGTAAATGTTTTTAGAGGATAAGGGTTGTAATCTTTAGGTATTAAGTGTGGTAAGGGTTATAAGGATTTGGTCTTATAAGTTTTAGATGAATTAGGGCTTAGGATTAAATTTCATATGAATTAACAATAATATAGGTTATATGTTAGAGGGACTAAGGACTATAGGGTTGTTGACAGGGAAAAAATTCCACCTTGCCAACAAGGGGGAATTAACTCGATCGTAGGTCCCAACTAGACCAGTTTTCGTTTGGAATGGCTAATCCCAACAAGTTTTAAGGATTGTTATAAGGGTTAGGGAATAATGAGTTAGTTGTTAAAGGATTAGGGATTAGGGGCTTAGGGGTTAGAGGAATAGGGGCTTAGGGGTTAGAGGTTTAGGGTTTAAGGGTTAGGGGAATAATGAGTTAGTGGTTAAAGGGATAGGGATTGGGGGCTTAGGGGTTAGGGGATTTAAGTGCATTCAGGGGTTAGGGGAATAATGAGTTAGTGGTTAAGGGATTAGGGATTGGGGATAGGGGAATAATGAGTTAGTGGTTAAGGGGTTAGGGATTGGGGGGTTAGGGGTTAGGGGATTTAGGGGCATTTAGGGGTTAGAGGAATAATAAGATAATGGTTAAGGGATTAGGGATTGGGGGCTTAGCAGTTAGGGGATTTAGGCGCTGTTAAGGGTTAGGTGAATAATGAGTTAGTGGTTAAGGGATTAGGGAATAGGGGCTCAGGGGTTAGGGGATTTAACAATTAAGGATTTTAGGGGTTAATGGGTTATGGATTAAGCATTAACGATTTAGGGGTTTAGGGGTTATGGGGTCATGGGTTTAGGTGTTAGTGATTTAGGGGTTTAAGGGTTTAGAGGTTTAGGGTTTAGGGGGTTAAATGGGTTAGGGGTTGGGAATTAGGGTTTAAGGGGTTAAACTTGGGAATTAGGGTTTAAGGGGTTATGGGTTAAGGGTTAGGGGTTAGGGGGTTAAATGGGTTAGGGTTGGTTTAGAGGTTTAGGGGGTTAGGGGATTTAGCATTTAAGGATTTGTTAGGAATTTACCGCAGAAATAAAATATTTACCGAGAGAATAATACACATACAAAACTTAGCAACAAATCACATAAACATAAACACAATGTTTAACTGGGAAAACCCCAAATCTGGGGAAAAACCCAACCAATGAAATTTCATTAACCATTGGCCAAAACCCTGGCCAATCCGGCCAAGTGAGCCTTCACTGCTCACCTCCAGGCCTTACATTACAATGAAGTCCTCCAAGCCTTTTATAAGCTCCATTACATGCAATACCATGAACTTAAAACCATGGGTTCACAATACCATGTGCCCCAAAACCATCATTGTTTAACCTGTTCAAACTTGAACACATCAATAAAACAATTTACCAACAGATTAGGGTTAGGGGTTAATGAAGTTAGGTTTTAGGGGTTAACCACATAGTGGTTTAAAGGAACATGGTGCTGGGAATTAGGTTTAAGGGGTAATAGAGTTAAGGGTTTAGAGGTTTAGGCTTAGGGTGTTAAATAGTGCTAGTTTAGATATGGGGTTAGGGGATTTAGCAATTAAGGATTTAGGGTTAGGGGTTAATGTAAGTTAGGTTTAGGGTTGGGCCAAGCAGGTTTAGGTTTAGGGGGATAAATGGGTTAGGGGTTTAGGGTTTTAGGGGATAAATGGGTTAGGGGTTGGAATTAGGGTTTAATGTGGCTAGGGTTTTAGAGGTTTAGGTTTAAATAAATGGGTTAGGGTTTATGTTTCTCCTACATCCATATTTGTTTAATTTCACACTAATGAGACGAAAGTGTCACTACTCAGTTAATTAGGATTAAGTTATGATGCAACTGAAGGATCAACTAAAGATCTATTTGCCTCCATCCCCGCCCCAAAACCCGTCCTTACACCCCTCCCTTAGCGAAGGTAACCCTTCCTTATATTCAAGGCGTTACTAATCACTTTTCCAGAATTCTATCTAAAATGAACATCAAAACCTTATTTAAACCCCATCAACTCCTAAATAAGGAAGCTCATAATATCAACATCTGTGGCCTTAGGCTTGGGGGAAATTACCTCCCTCTTACCCACCAGCAATTTGTTGACGACATTATGCTCTTTTGTCATGTCTCGCTGAAGGAAGCAAAAAACATTAAAGATATATTCCATGTGTTTATGGAAGCCTATGGAACCCTTATTAATAATGAAAAATTATGTATCTTCTTCTTTAATAAGGCTAGAAATATCAAAACCTTTATGGCGAAGTGTTGGGGTTTGGTATTAGATATCTTCCCACTAAATACTTGGGCATGACCCTTGCTGAAAGCTCTCTGAAAATTGCTTTTTGGATTCATCTTATCAACAAAATTCAAAGCAAGCTCAACAATTGGACTTTTAGAGGCCTCAATATGGCTCCCCGCACCAGCCTTCTTAAATTTGTCCTACAATCTATCCCCATTTACCATTTTTCTGGAATGGCCACGCCAAAAACAATCTACAACAAAATGGAGGAAATATTCAAGAAATTCCTTTGGGGAGGGGTCCAATAGTTGAAAAAATGGTCCTTGGTAGCATGGTCGAACCTCATCAAACCTAAGACGGAAAGGGGACTAGGCCTTAAAGACCCATTTATTCTCAACCAGGTATTGGGGGTGAAATTATGGTGGATATGGGCACAGGGAGGAACGGGACTGTGGAAGCATATATGGACGAGGAAATACAACATACCCAACCATAAAGAGGATATTTTAAGATACCAGGACCCCCCTAAAGGATCGACCATCTGGAATCTAGCAGCCCAAAACAGATATCTTATTTTGTAACATTTATTCTTGGAAATAATGAATGGAAAAAAAACCCTCTTTTAGAATGAATCCTAGAAACAGAGGGGAAAATTATTCCCTAGACAGGAGTTGAGTGAATGGTTCAATTATGCTATGAACACCAATTATAAAATGGTAAACCAATACTGGAGGGAAGAGACCATTAACGGTGGATGGAGAAGATAGAAAACATGACAGATTGGCCAAATGCGACGAATTTAGATCAATGGATACATTTGAAGGAGCTAGAATCGAGAAGTGTCACCTTCGAGGAAGGGTCATACATATTGATATGGGGCTATGCTGCGAAAGGATTATTTACAGTCAAGGAAGCTTACATGATAAAAGCAAGATGCGGACAGGAGAATCAACATCAAAACTGGAGGAAAATTTGGGAGGGAAGTGGTGGTCGAAGGTGACCTACGGGTGAAATCCTGAAGTTGGGAAACACTTTTTGGCGGATGGCTAGAATTTGGGTGAGATTTTTAATTTCTCGTCCGAGAAAATAGTCAACTCAATTTCTTGACTGAGCGTTTTTAAAACTCTCATCTAAGATATTTTTAATGTTTTGCCTGAGAGTTTGATTAGGCTTGACCAGAGTTAAAATACTCTTGGACGAGAGTTAAGTATTTTCTCATCCGAGAGTTTTATTGACATAAAATCTTGGGTAAACTCTCTTCCTAGAGTTTATAAAAATCTCGTCCTAGAGTTTATAAAACTCTCATCCTAGAGTTATAAAACTCTCGTCCTAGAGATGTTGTTAGATGAACAACAACATGGTGGGATTGGACAAGGATATGGGCTGATTAAGGAATCCACAGAGGCGGTAGTGAAACCCTAGCCACAAATCTCTTACATTACTATAGCTCATGGTGGTTAAACCCCAGCCAATTTAGTAATTGGCATGGATCCCAAGGCTTTTGGAGATGCCAGACAAGCAATAGAAAATGGCCGAGAATATAAATACTACCAAGAAATCTTCAAGGCTTTTTGGAGATGCCAGACAAGCAATAGAATATGGCCAAACCCTGACCCCATTGTCATGCCCCAACGTAGATTTTTGGAGATGCCAGACAAGCAATAGAAGCTGGACAAACCCTGACCCCATTTTCCTGCCCCAACAACATATGTTGAAGCGATTAAACCCTGACCCCGTTTTCCTGCCCCAACAACATATGTTGAAGCGAAAGCTGAATTGACTAAACGAAAACATTGCAATCAATGACACAACACTTAATCAAACTAATAAATACTAGATTCCTAGGTTCAAAACCCTTGCCCTTCAATTTCGAAGTCCCTTGCACATCCTTGAGCTTGGCAGCCATAACCCATATTTTCCCTTCAGAAGTTGAGATGCTGCGATATTCACCAAAATTCCGTGTACCAATTCCACAATCCCAAGTTTTGTCAAACCCTTAGAGCCTTTGGAATCCCTCACCTCGATACCCGCACAACTAAAACCCAAACTCGAACTTCGATTTGAAGTGAAGCTCTATCGCACCAGTCAGGCATTCAGAACCATGCGAGATCCAACGTAATTGGGCATTGCAGATATAAAAACGATGGCTCCTGTGGCTTTTTTTGGCCTATTGGCCGATCGGGGCTTCATGAGGAATAGAAAACACGCCTCTGGTGTGGGATCTTGGATTTGGGTTGTTGTAGAAGATGGAGACTTCAAAGGATACAAAAGGTGATGAATCTGGAAGAATCAAGGCCAGGGATAGGGATTCTAAGTTAGGATATAACCACACCTTCACCCGTGATGGGTGGGTTTCCTCAGCTAGGGTCATCTTGCTTGCCTGCATAACATCCCTACAATCTATTCCCCTGCTCTTGCAAGTTCGATATTCCCTTTCTCTTGCAAGTTCAAGGACCATCAGTTCAAGGGCTTCTTAATTAATGATCTTCCTGATTTCTGAAATATGTCTCAGCGCAATTTTTTTGGGTATTTTTTCTCTTCTTTCGTTGAAATACAGAGCGTGGGCATTCCAGCGGGACATCACATGGGAGTCGATCGTAGCGCGATGGTTGTATGCCATTTGATCTCGAGCACTTATCACGACTCACGACCGGAGAGTTTAGAACACAAATAGAATAAGCGCACAACAGAGTTTAAGTGACTTTCAAGCTCGTAGAACACAAACATAATTTGATAAGGAGCTAAAAAGGGTACCCAATTTAAATGGATTAGCTCATTATTCCATTAGAAAACCCACGCTTGGACAATTCGCTATGAGTGTATTTTGGAAATTGATGAATGAAATTAGTGAATGGTATCATGTATTGTATATTTTAATTAATATTTATTTTGTATTTGAGTATTTTGGAAATGTGTAGAAAGATGGTTGGAAAGTATATGATAGCAAACCTGCGATCGGAAAATTCGTTACAAGTGTATTCTAGAAATTGACGAATGAAATTAGTGAATGGTATCATGTATTGTATATTTTAATTAACAATTATTTTGTATTTGAGTATTTTGGAAATGTGTAGAAAGATGGTTGGAAAGTATATGATATTATGGTCTTCCTAAGGGTCCTCTACACAAAACCACATCTTCCATCTAGCTTGAAAAGAGTAACCACTTTCTCAGATGCGAACATACTCATCCATCCCAAAACAAGCCAAGTTGAAAGCATATGTTAAAACAATCTTCAATTGCCAAAATTCAAGTTGCAGGTGCCCATAAAATGAGAGGAAACAAAGTATATTTTGATGTTAGCACCAAATCCAAAGGATCATGAAAACATAAACATAAACCGCCTACAAAAGACCAAGTAAGCATAATATTGAAAACAACAATGGGAATCCTCCACTTCCAGAGCATGCACAAGGAGACCAAGTGAAGATCCACTCTAGATACTCTCTCCACCATCAACAAGACCATAAATATTCATACAATCTCATACAGGTGACAATAAAACATAATTTCCACGCTTAAGGAAATAATAATAAGAGTTTGTACATGATCAACTGGAGGATCAGTAAGGTCCCTGGAGGCAGAGTCACTAACCAGAAAACCTTCAACGCGGGCCAATTAGGAGTCCACCCTATCGAAACAGTACCATAGGTTGCGAAGCATTATTTTGACATCTTCAAGGGAAAAAAATAGATTATAGGTCTCAACTTTTTTATCCTAAAGTACTAGCGAAACAAATTAACCAGTTGTTGGTGTAAGGTCAGTGAATTGTGATAGAAAAGTTGTTTCTTCCAGGGTTTTCTAGGGTCTTGTATCCATTTCAAATCCTCACCCATTACCTCAAAATCTGAGTGATAAGGGAGACCCTCAACCTCTTTACTTTCCAACAATAAAATCTCTTTTCTAAATTCCAAAGGAACGACATCAAAGAAGGTGGCCATTAAGTCAAGAACAAGCCAGAAAAGAAATAGAGATCGATACTAGTTAGAAGTGATTCCATTGAATGATAACTACAAACCCCTATCCATTGAATCAATGTGTATAATATAGTGGTGTCTAGGGGGTAATTTCATCTATATATCTCTAAAAATGTATTATGACATCATTCTTGTTGTGGATCAAAGTATTCAGCATCGATTCTTCAAGGAGGGTTGGGTTGTCGAAAGAAAACGAAAGATTAGAGACCCCGAGGATTTATAATACCCTAATATAAAAGATTCTTTTAAGATCAATGCTTCACAACATGAGACTTTAACTAAGGATTGATGGGGATTTTAACAGCCAATAGAAATGTTTCAAACATAATAGGTAGAGGATAGAATCTTGTAGGGTTAAGGGTCAAGTTTTAAGAGGATATGTGATTAGGGTTTATGGGTTTCAAGGATTCCATGTTAGGGTTTAAGAGTTAAGGGGTTAGTGGCTTGGGGTTTAAGGGATCAAGCGGTTGATTTTTTATGAGTTACGAGTGTAGGGGTTAAGGGATTGTGGCTTTGGGGTTAAAGGGATACAGACTTTAGTGTTTATGGGTTAACTTCTTATGGGTTGTGATAATGTGTGTCCTAATCCCCTTATCACAACTATTGGAGGTTCCCCTATCAATTGCTCTCATTGCCTTACTTATAGGTCCCCTAGACCTTGTGGCATAAGGCCCTAAGGCTCCTTCTCAGTCTCTAATGTTAGTATTATAGATATTAATATACCATGCACTAACCTCTCACTTCTACCCATCCATGATACCCTTATGTCCCCTTGCCCCGTTCAATACACCAAAAGATCCCTCTCCCCCAAAATTCATGAGAATTGAACATTTGGAAGTGATCATTTAACAAAAGCTTCTAAAAGTTTTACTCTAATGAATTTTTTTGGGGGGGCGGGGGTTGTCATTCAATGCCTCCAAAAGTTACATTGTCATGACCTTTCAGGGTGATAAAGGGATTCTAAGTTGAGAACAACAAATACCATGAACAAACAAAGAATCTAATGAGTTGAAGAGCTAAAAAACATACCACCCATATTGAGCATTTTCATCCAAAGATTATTCCATGTTGGGCCATAACAAAACCTTTTGATAGAAATTGCATGTAGCCTACTACTACAACGGAAATTCTTCACATGACAACACCACTACAATCATGACTAATACCATGCATAAACAACAAGCACATAGATCACAAGTACAAGGACCTATATGCAACCAACATGTAGATACAAAAACACATTCATCTAAGTGGAACGGAAACCAGACATCACCCAAGGAGAAGGGAACCATGCTACGATACTACTCTATAACACCCTCCTCCCACATCTACCCAAGTTACTGGCCAATTGGGGCAAACATGTGATAAAAAGTTACTATGATATGATTCAACTCCCTATATATCAATTAAGGAAGTGGAACCGACGTAACACAACCAACCTAACCTTCTACACTTGCAACAAAACCCCCAAGAGACATCCAACCCATCTAGGTGACCGAAGCCATCCAACCCATCCAAGTGACTAACCCTTGAGACAAAATGAAATTTTTCTGCATCAAAGCCTTAATCTCTCCCTTGACATGGGTATGCATGCGACTTAGAACCTCCAATCACTCCCACAACAAAGAATACCTGCGACTAGGGACATTTCCAGGTAGTTCTGTGCCAACGACTCTGAATTAGTAGAAAGTTTTTTTACAATAAAAAAAAATAAATACTAAAATTTTATCTAAAAATTAATTAAATTATTGTTATTTATCTCTTTGATATATTTGTTCAATAGTGAAAAGAAAACCGAGATGTGACTATAAGATATGCAAGAATCAAAATTTTGATTTTTCATTTTGAAAGAAAAAAAATTAAGGTTCAAAATGCATATATGGAAAACAATTGAGAAAATATTTTTTTTTTTTTTTTTAATCATTATATTGTATTTAATTCCTTTCAAATTTATATCAAAGTTTTAGTTGAAGTAATTTAAAATGTTAACATATTTAAAAAATAAACAATTTTAGTTCATGGAATGTAACTCATTTGAAAATCACTTTGTTATGAAGTATTATGTAAAAACACGAGATTCAAACTTAAATTCCTTTGAGTGGCCAACCAATTTTTTTTTTTTTTAATATATTTATTTATCATATTTTTAAAATGTGGTTAAATGGAAAAAGAAAAATCTAATATAAAAGAAATAAAATTGACATGATTACATTTCATGTGGTTTGAATATATATATATATATATATATATATATATATATATATTCAAAAATAAAAAAATATAATTATCCACTATTTACTCATAGAATTTCAGTGCAAACTTTTGTCTTAATTGCTAACTGTCTTAAATGGGTTTTGCCTTAATTGCCATTGTCTTAAATATAAAGTTTTATATTAAAATATTTTTGTCTCAAAGTGCTTTTGTCTTAAATATAAAGTTTTGTATTAAAATATTTTTGTCTCAAACTCATTTTGTCTTAAATATAAAGTTTTGTCTAAATTATTCTTGTTTCAAACTGTTTTTGTCTAAAATATAAAATTTTGTCCTAAAACATTTTTGTCTTAAATTGTTTTTGTCTTAAAATATTTTTGTCTCAAATTGCTTTTGTCTTAAATATAAAGTTTTGTCTCAAATTACTTTTGTCTCATACTTACTTTTGTCTTAAATTTTTTATTTAAGACAATTCAATTGATATTAAATTTTAATATAAAATAACTAAAATAAAAAGTGACTTTTTAAGACAAAAGATTTCTTTTGTTTTAAACAAATGTCTTAAAATACCCTTTGTATAATAGTGGCATGAAATGAATACTAAACTTGGTATTCATCATTAAGCTGACCTTCGGATTATATCCGAGCAAGGGGCTCTATGAAGATTTGACCCATTCCAACATGTCAGTTGAACAGCCACCGGCCAATTAATTCTCACTTCTGTAAACTAGCCACCCTTCCCCATAAGTCCTCATATTTTAAAACAACTTGTTTAATCTCAGATGCCGGTTTAGGGCAGTTTTGTTTTTGCCAAGTTTACCCTTCCAACCATTATTGCCGGTTCTATCACTTCCGTAGCATCCGGTTGGTATTCCGCTTGGTTCAATGTCCTCATATTTTAAAACAACTTTTTAAATCTCAGGTGCCGTTTTATGGCAGTTTTTGTTTTTGCCAAGTTTACCCTTCCGACCATTATTGCCGGTTCTATCACTTCCGTAGCATCCGGTTGGTATTCCGCTTGGTTCAATGTCCCGATCAACATATGCTTGTGATTGATCCTCCATAACCTTCGTGACATGTCTCGGACCCCAATAAACTCTGCATTACGTGCCCGTTGTGCTGCCACCTTGGCTGCAATGAGGGCCTCCTGCCTCGATGTATCACACGACAATATGTCGAATGTCTCCGCCATCCCGTCAAAACCAATAAGATATTAGCCACCGATTTTTTAAACGAGACAGTATTCACTGATCACCCACCCAAATCCAGATGACTCGTAGACTGTGGATCCCAATGAATCCGGATATGGAATTTTTTTCAGAATTATATAAATGGAAGCCGGCCCCATATCTCCATTAGACTGTTTTTTTCCTGAAAATTATGGAAATTTCCGTAAAATTTTCAGAAAATCCAGCAGAGATTTTTGTAAATCTAACTATTAAACTTTAATATTTTAAGTGTCTTAGAGATTTTTGATGGTGCTGAATCCATTTCTACCATCAAAATCATGATTCAAACACTGTTAATGTAATATTTCTTAAATTTATTTGACCCAAATTCTGACCAATTTTAACCGTCCAGGCAATTCCTCCCTCTCATTACACAACTCCTATCTCCATTGTCAATGCTAGCTTGCAACTGATCTCCCGTCTGCCAGTATTCGCGCTGAATAGCTGCTGGTGCGGCGTTCCACTCTCTGTCGACGCATGCTCCCAATATATCCCCATACTTAAATATTTATATTTTTTCTAACATAATTGAAATGGGAGTGCAGACAGGCCATCTTTAGAATTGGTGGCAGATTTACATGCATGTTGAGAGAATTGCGTAAATCTCAAGTCAATTTCTGTCAAAGAAAAACGCACCTTTCGGGTTACGGTATACAGTAATATCACTTATATTTCGTCTACGTGGACACCTCTTTCTTAGAAATTAACTAACTCGGATATCTCTACCGTATGTGAGGCTTTCTTCTCCTTTTGACACATTTAACTTTACAGAAATTGGTCTCACTTTCACTCTGCTGGTTTTTCTCTGTGCGTCGTTCTTTTCTAAATATCTCTTTCTAGTTTTTAAACAAATTAAGTTTTTCTTATTTTACAGCGATTTATACAATGAGATGATATAGTTGTTGCATGCCAAAGTTCATTAGCTTATCTTCGATGAAAGTGAAATACATATTATATTTTTTCTCTTATCTTATTATAATTTTTTGGGTTTAGTTGAAATTTTTTTATTACATTTTTGGGGTTTAGTTTAATTTTTTATTAAATTTTGTTAATGTTGTTGGTTTTGAATAATTTTATTTTATAAAATAAACTCAAAATTTTGGAATAATTTCTAAAAAAATATTTAAAATCCAATCATTATAAAAGTTGATTTAAGTTGATTAATGTGAATCTAATAGTTATAACAATTTACATCTTATATATCTTAATCTTTATTTCTTAAACTAATATTAAAATTTAATATTATGATTTATATTAGAATTTATAACATAGTATTTATGATATAAAGCTTATAATATATTGAGTTTATAATACAAAGTTTTAAATATATTGGGTTTATAATATATAGTGAAGTGTTCGTGGTGTTTAAACAATAATAATATTATTATTAATAATATTAATATTAGCATTAACATGCATTCTAGGGTTTCAATGTTAATTGAAAGTTATTTAGTTCAATACTTAAATTATGCTTATTTATATAATTATTATGATTATATAATAATTAATATTAATGTTAATATTAATATTAAATCCCTACCACACATCTATTAATTATTAATGTGGTTGATATATGTTTACATCAGCCACATTTATTAATGTGGTTGGACATATGTATATCAACCACAATTATTAATGTGATTGTGCTACTATTAAATTTGATTAATGCTATTGGTTTTGAATAATCTTAATCTTATGTTGTAAACCTAAAAAATTGTGGTAATTTCTATAAAACATTTAATCCAATCATGATAAAAGTTGGTTAGTGTAAACTCAATAATTATGACAATCTACATCCTACATAACCTAATAATTTTTTCTTAAAAAAAAAAAAAAAAAAAAAAAAAACACTTCCATTTTTTCTAATTTTGTTATTAACCTATCCAATTAATTATATATATCCAATTACAATTTTCCTTAATTTATTATAAATTTTAGACAAAAAAAAAAGTATTCATAAAATTTATTTATTAATGTGATTGTGCTAATATTAAATTTTTTTAATGCAATTGATTTTGAATAATCTTAATCTTATTTTGTATACTTAAAAATTGTGATAATTTCCATAAAACATTTACAATCCAAAAGTTAGTTAGTGTGAACTCAATAATTATGACAATCTATATCCTACCTGTCCTACTAATAATTATTTCTGAAACTAAAAATTAATTCATAAAAAAATTCCAATTTTTCTAATTTTATTATTAATCTACCAAAATAATTATATATATCTAATTATAATTTTTCTTAATTTATTATAAATTTTAGATAAAAACAAAATATTTATAAAATTTTCATTTATCTTTTTGTTAATTTAATATGAAATCTTTCCTTGTGCACATATTATCCTTATTCTTTATATATATCATTTAAGTTTCCTATATTTTGCCATGTCAAGCGATTATATCCTTTTCTATCCCATCTTTCGTTATCAAATAATTGTATGTTTTTAAATATTATTTAGTATAACTTTAATATGATTTAATTATAACAATTTTAGTTGGCATTTATAAAAAATATCCAAAACCCTTAACTACATTTGTAAATTACAATATAAAAATTTAATGGAAAAATTCATAAAAAAATATTGTCATTAAATTTTGTGCATCTATATTCATAGAATATTCCTAAATTGTCATAAAATCCCTGATAAGAATCTTCCCACGGGAAGGAGAGCCTTAAGAAGTTTCATAGGTGGTACTCTTGTTTCCTCTATATAAACGGAAACATATAATATGAATCCAAGTCGACTTATCTACTTTACCAAGTTATATAATATAAATGGCAATGTCTAGTCTACGTGATCAACTCCACTTTTTTAGATTTATTTAATTTACAAATTCATCCAATTTAAAATGGTAATGTCTAGTTTAGGTGATCAACTTCACTCTCGTTAATTAATAATATTTTTTTGTTTTTATTTGTGGTAAAAAGAAAATGAGCATTGTAAAGATAAAAACAATTTTTCATGAGTTTTGGAGTGAGACTGGTTGTTAGTCTAATCCCAAAACACTTTGGGACTAAATAATTTGCCTCGTTTTGAGATACTAAGAGAGTTGAAGATGAAAAACACTTTCTCTTGGAGTGCCCAACTCTTACTCAAATTCGCTCCCCTTTTCAAAACATTTGTCACACTGCCAACATTCATGACTCCTTAAGCCAACAAAACTACAATGATCTCGGAATGCTTCTCTCAATTCCTTTTGATAATAGAAATAAAATATCAAAGAACCTCATTTAATTGCTTTCCTTCTTAATGTCTAATAAACCATATTGGCTTTTGTGGACGTTAACCATCATCATCATCAATAATTCATAACAAAATAATGAAATGATGAATTCCACAAATATTGTCTTAATAAGAGTATAAATATTTAAAATGATTATAAAATGAATTTAAAAAAAAGAATAATGATTTAATGGAATGTTTTTTTTTTTCAAAATTTAAATTTATAGCATTATTTTTTAATTAAATTTAGATTTAACCTTAATGGTTTTAATTAAAATAGGAAAATTGTAAATTTTCTTAATTTTTGGATTTTGAAAGAAGAAATTTCAGTGTTTTTTTTTTTACAAAATACAATCAATATATATATATATATATATATATATATATATATATATGACCAACATACATCCATCTTACTTCTTAATCTACCAAACAACAAGAGGGATCAAATCTATCAAGATACAACTAGTTTTTTTAGTGCAAAACTCAAAGAAAGGTTTGCACCTTAAAAATTTGATTCCTCTTGACACTTAAGAGATCTAGACTTGATGGATCAATGTTGATTCTTTATGATTCTTTATGATTCATTTATATTTCATATAAATTTAACATATATATATATAATTTTTATTTCTATTATAGCCCTCATAATACATGTTGCTACATATGTTCTAAACATAACATTTTTTTTGACATTTTTATAAATTTTATAAATTTAATTTTTTAATGTGATATGTATAGCCTAGATTATATATATAAGTATTAAGTCTTTATATGGTTTTGTCAAGAAGTGTGTCTATTTTGGAATATGGCTACTAGAATTTTAAATTGTTTATCAATAACTATTGGGTGGATGGTAGTCATTTAAATTACATAATATATTCTAAGTAGTAGTCATAGATCAAAGGTTGAGATTTATCTCAAAAATAGTTATGTCATTTTTGTCATTTTAAATAAATTGATAATTTAAAAAAATGGCATATGAATCTGTCATATGAACATGATTTATGGTTTTTTGGGCATGTAATATTGCTAAGCCAAGGTATTTGTCCATGACATTGTGATAATTCCTCCCTCGTGCATTGATTTCCTTTTTCTCTCGTTTTATTCTCGTCCCTTTGTTTTGATTTTTCCTCTTCTTTTTGCTTCCTTGTTTTCTTTTTCTCTGGTTTATGTTTTTATGGAATTTCCTCTTGTTAGATATTATCCCTTGAACTATATTATTATATTAATTCTTAGCTTATATATACATATATACATATATATATATATATATATATATATATATATATATATATATAGACACACACACACACACACACACACATATATATATTTTGATGATATATATTTTGCCCCCATCTCCGTTCATTATAATAATTATATTTCTTCCTTTTCATATTATTGTATATTATTCATTTACCTTTTTATTAATTTCTCTTAATAACTTCAATATTTTAATATTATTCCCTATACTATTATTTACCCCTTCTCCATTATTAATTTTATAATTTAATCATTTTACTAAATTATTATATTATTTGTTGACCCTTTTGAATAATTTTTTTAAATAATTTTTTTTAAAATTTTTTTTTTTTATAACTAATTAACTAAAAAATGACTAGTTTTAACATCTATCATCGGGCAATGGCGCATCCTTACTATTTATTCAATGAGATCGATTTCCTTCTTCACCTTGTCCTGAGGATGAACTGCATTAGATGGTTCGAAATGTCGACCAAATACTAATGATGTGATTAATCCGAAAGACATTTATCTAAACTTGCGTTGAGTTACAAGCCCTAGAAGCCTTGGTTGGAAAAACTCTCTGGAAGCCCTTGTTGGGTTGAGTTACTAGTCCTGGAAGCCCTGGTTAGACAAATGCTCTAAAAGCCCGACAATAGTTGTGGGTTGAGTTACTAGTCCTGGAACCCATGGTTGGAACAAATGCTCTAGAGCCCGGGAAAACTTGGGTAGATACCGATATGGCGATGGTTGGTGATGTCTGACCGTGAGTTGGAATCACTAGTTAAGGGTTGAGGTGGTTGGCCTCTAGAAGCCCTAGTTTGTTTTTGTTTGATTTGTTTTATGAGATTCCACATTCATGCTTGGAATATGGCATGAGGGTGATTTGATGAAAGAAATATTTGATTCAACCCAATCTATGGTCGGATGGTACATTGAGGTCCCAGACCTAATTTCATTTGTCATATGTTAATAAGAGCTCTTTCCCTCTTGTATTTGATGGGTAAATATACTTGATTCCTATGTGGTTTTTGTGGTTTTTATATCCTTGTTATTTATATTGGTTATATGTTGGGTATGAGTATATTTTATGATATACTTGATGTATGGCTCTCATCATGTTTTGATTAGAAAATGAATGAACAATGAATATATGACCTTATAGATGATAATGTAGCTATTGTGATAAGACATCAATGCTTCTGTATGAATCTTAGATAAGTATGAGACCCCTATGCTCATATATGTTTTTATGACCTATAGATTACATATTTGTGATATGTTTGACAAAATGCCTATCATGGCTAGTAGGGGTCTGGTCAAGTCCTTGATCAAATGTTTGCATTAGTAACCTTGTTTCAATGTTATTTATCATTTCTGGAAGTTTCATGAAGCTCTGGGCAGTGGCATGAGATGTAGCCCTAAAAAATTGGCTTAGAATCTAGTGTCGTTGGCTCAGAATTGCTTAGAAAGTCCACAATCGCTAACATGCCTTGTTGTGGTAGTGACTGGAGGGTCTTAGTTTCATGCATGCCTTGTCATAAGTATGATAGGGGCTCTAGTTCAAAAAAGCAATAATTGTTTTTAGGGGTCAGTCTCCTAGAACAATTGGTTGGATCCCGAAGGTTTTCTAGCATCTGCGAAAGGTCAAATTGGTCGTTTCATGCTGGTTCCACTTCCTTAATTGTACTTGGGAAGTTGAATCGTATCATAGCAACTCTTCGTCACATGTTTACCCCAGTGGACCGGTTAGCTTGGGTACATGCGGGAGGAGATTTTTACATATGAACAGAAACATTACGAGAGGGATATTGAGCACCTAGGGTGGGCCACAACATAAGGAAGCTCAAAACCCTTAAGGAAAAGCCAAACTAAGAGCTGAAATCAAATATCACTTCCATTAACTAAAAAGTTGATTGTACATTACAAAAGTTACAAAACTTGAACTCTAGATCTCTCCTAATTCTCTACTATGTTCTTTTGTTGCTCCCAATTGTTCTAATAGGATACTCAATCTATTTATTTATAAAATATGGGTAGGGGGTAGCCTACATGAGGGTAGGAATTCATTCCCTCGAAAATACCTAAAAAAATGTATAATTTTTAATGGGTCACAACGTAGTAGTAGGAATAAATACTTACTATCCTCAACCAACCAAGTTGGAATATTTTGTAGCAAGGAGTAGGCTCCATTAATATCTCTAGCTAGATCACCTCAAAATATGTGCAAAATCCCTTTATCCTACAAAATAGTCATGTTAGGCACATAAAGCATGAAAAATCTCTTTGACTCTCCTAAGAAATCATTAAGAGAGAAAAGTGTTAATAAGTGAAAAAAGGAAGGTTTAATATAGCCTTTATGTGCTTAGGTGTGGTTATATGGGCCTTATGTTTTACCTATTTGTGAGGTCCATCATACCCCCTGACTGGAACTTGCTCACCGTTTGAACAACTTACTCTTCCTCCCCCCCCTCACTATTCCTCATTCATTTCATTAATAATTTTTTTGAAATTCCATGTTGAGCCAAAGGTGCTTGTGTTTGTTGGGTGGAAACATGCATTTTATTTAATATATTGCCATTCCCTGGACTTCTATTCAAGATTGTGATGTTCCTGGAGTCCCAACTATGGGGGTGGATTGAACCTAAGCCTAATCCATTAGACTCCAAGTCTTTGGATAATACTCTTGTACAAAGGAGTCTTGGAAAGTACAAATTGTAATCGTTCACGAAAGTGGTATTCTCTAATCTTCATAATGTGGGGAAATTCTTGCTATCTCCTTTGGAAAGCTTGTGAGATTTCCTCTCCTAACAACCTGAAAGTATTTTCATCTTTTAGGATCACCTCCACTTGCCTTTGCTTGTAAACTTCCACGACTTTAGGATCTTCTTCAATACTTGCATGAGTGGAGGTGAGGATATATGGGTTTGGGTCCTCAGACCTAATCCATAGTGGACATTTCATCTCCCCATCCAAGCTCTTATTTACCTCTTTAGCTCCAATATCCTCATGCCTTACCCAATATGTTAGGGCCAATAATTATGTATATCCCATATGTGGTTTTGGATTCCACATATTCAAATTTTTAAGCACAAGGTTGTGAAGGTATAATTCAACAACCTTGGCTTTGTCCTCCATACTACATTGTAGGAACAAATCAATGAATTCCCCGACTTCTTGCTAAGGGATGGACCCTTTATGTGAAAACATGTTTATCTGAAACCAAAACCATTTTTACTTCATGACTACTGAGTAAGCCTTTGAAGGTTGCTTACAATTGATTGCCTCTAAATGTGTTCCATAGTTCCTAAATCCATTTCCAAGGTTCAAACGTGAGTGTCCCTTGTTTTACAATCATTTTGTTTGTTGTAATTATATTTTTAGTTTCTTGTTCTCTTTCTCAAATTTTTCCCTCATATTTGCTTCATCTAGTCGTAGGAGGGCCATTTATTCTCTCATTCTATTAATTTCATCCTATATTTTAGCAATATTGACTACATACTTAGATTAGGCGATCCTCTTCGACCAACGAGTCTCTAATTTTTGTTACTCCACCTTGAGTAATAATTGTGGTAATAGGTGCTCAAGAAGCACCTTCCTGATGTTTCCGCAACAAGCCAAGAGGAAAAGGAAGAAGGTATCCTTGGGGATTGTTGTTAAGATACCCTTATAGTTTCATGTAGTTCTATAGAATTCTCTTGTAGCAGGGATGAGTTGGTAGGGCAACATGAAATCTCAACTAGTAGAGGAGTCTAAATTGGTAAGCATAAATTGTTCTCAGCCCACCGTCATAAGAAATGTATTTAAGAATATGGTAGGTTATCTCATCCCAAGGGTAATGTAGGATTTCCCTTTTTATCCCATTCTTATCCTCATCTAGTTTTTCATTAGGGAGGAAAAATCCTCTCTTGGCATTGATAGCATCTTGTCTCTCTTATTTACTCCAATGTACCCCCTTTGGGAGAGTGGTGACTCTACTGATGGAGTTTTCATCAACATATATCACTGGACCTTTGAATGCAACGATTAATTCTTATCCCTTAAGGTATTGTAAGTTTATGTAAAATGACAAAAAAACTTCATCATCAAATCTAGTGAGATTTAAAAAAAGCATAATTAGTGAAAATATTTTAGGATGACTGAAGCTTTAGGACTTTGATGAATCTTAGTGTTATTAGTTGGTTTTCTTCTATTGAATTCTCCCCCCATTATGTATGAAAAGATCTTCGTAGGTCTGGTATTTGATTACACAAGTTTGGAAAAGTTTTTAGGCAGGAAAATATTGTTCGTATGTTGATACAAGAATCAAGGATTTTGTTCTCTACATTTTGGAAAAATAATGCACAATCTTCAACTGACATTGTAAAAAACAATTATCTCTCTATAATCTTACCATTCAACATGTATGAAGGAAAAAAACCGACTTATTGTTTCTTAGTTAATTTTCACCCTTGACACAAGAAATATCAAAGATGATAAATTCCAACAATTAAGCAACAAAACTAGTGCCAAATGTGAGTAATATGACAGAAAGAATTTATACTTATGATTTCATAAGGAAACCAACCTATTTCAGGATATTTGAGGGTATCTGTGAGAAGTTTCAACAATGCTATGTAATCTTCTAGTTTCTTGCAGTCTGTTCATGTAGCTTTGAAATTCTCGACTCAATACCATACAACTCCCTCTTATAGTGATGGGAAATTTGTTATGGAATTTTAAACACTTGTTTTCATGCCAAACATTAAATGAGAACATGAGGTGAAATCAAGTTGATGCCTTGCTTAAGTGGAGATTATTTCAGGATGTGGATGACGAAAGCCCAATGAGTAGCATTCTAGCTAGTCCCACCTACCCCTATCAACCTATGTGTAACTCGTACTCCATTTCTACCTCATTAGTAGTAGGTGATAATGACCACCTTTTAAAATGATAACCTATTTTGGATTCTTCATCCTCCCACACATGGGAATATCTTTTAGACAAAGTGGAGTTGTATGCCAAACGTTTTGAGACTTTTGATAGTTCGGTTGGCTACTAAACTATTGCAGTTTTGCACAAACATCATTTTCCTTATGATTTTAACAAATTAATAGGGTGAGTGTAAAAGAGTTTCATACCTAATTCTTACCTTTTATGAGGCTAGAGGTTACTTGTAGGTGTTTTCAAAGTGTTTCTATTGAACAAAAAATCATGTAGCATCTTACAAGAAATCCTATAGCTGCTTAGGCCATGTTTTGTAAATTTGGAATGAGTGTCTTATTGATGTTGTTGATTTGGAGTTACTTACCTTTTCTATAGGTTCTGGTCTTCTTTAGGAATTATTTTTCTATTCTAAAACGTTGAGCTTGTAGGATTTTTGTAGCCTATTATAGGATTGTGTTACCTCTTAGCAGTCACAGAGGTCCCTCATGCTCACTAAAACACCCTTTTGAAGTAGTGAGGATACCTTATAATTCACAGAGGAACAAATGATGTTGATGTAGAGGAATTTAGTTTTGGTTATGGTGGAAAAATATAAGAAGCCGAGTTATTTTAGGGTTAGAAATGGTAAACAATGAATGAGGATATAGGATATGATGTGTGGTGATAGAAAATTTAGATGTTGGGATGCTTCTAGTGCTTCTCTTTAACTTAGGTGTCAAAAATTTCCTTGACCTATAGTTTTTTCTCAAACTTGGGTCATCTTATAGTATTATAAGGCTTTATTGTAATAGTTCAGGGAAGCTGGGGAAAATGTATTGGGAAGAGCTAGTGATGGAGTTTTCATATGGTGTATGATGAAAGTAGGTCAAGAATACTGCAGAGGTATTATCTAGGCCTATTGGGAGTGCTCAAGTTGATATCTTGGGTCCAATGTGTAGGTTGGACTATTTACCTTATCTTGATAATTTTTATTGTGGTACATGCACATTAGTTAAGGTGAGACAAAATAATTTTTCTCTTTTCTTGTTTTTTTTTAGGCCTATTGGCCACCTCATGGAGGTTTTCAGCTAGTGGGTCTACCCCGAGTGCCTTTGAGGAGGTTTTCACCTAGATTTATTTATTTTCCCTATTTTTTTACTCATAAAGGTTTTCAGCTAGTGAGTCTGCCTCAAGTGCCTCAAAGGATTTTTTCTCTTGAGTTCATTTTTTTTTCTCTACTAATCAGAGATTGAATGGATTGTAATCCTTGATTTTCTCAATCAAATTCATCTCCTTGCTTATTAAATTGGTAAACATAACCATGGAGAGGATATTCTTGTAGACTTTCCGGTATCCATTTACCAAGAGTGGAACTTATTATTCATCCATAGTCCCAATTTTGGCTAAGCCCTTATCAGAGAACTTCCCAACCAAATAAGGCCCCAACCATCTGCCCATGAGCTTACCCTTTAAATCCTTACACCTTGAGTCATATAGGAGGGCCCAATCACCCTCTTGGAAGGCTCTCACTAGTACATATGGGAAAAAAATATGACAACGTACTCAGACTATTTGGTCGTACTCTTAGATTTTACTTGCATTATTTGTATTTTTTTTGTTAAACCCCAAATTTCATCAGATATCTGATGAAAAAAATTATCATCAGATATCTGACGATATGTTAGTTAGATATGTGACGATAATTGTGTTCGTTGGATATCTGACGACAATTGAATGTTTGTTGAATATTTGTTGAAAATTTAAAGTACCACTAAGTTTCAACGGCTTGATCATGAGTGAGAATGATTTATAGCCCATTAGAATCATGGGGCTTCCTAGGACTATCATGGACCCTTGTTAACACTTGATCACCTTCGAGAAACATGATCATGGGATTCTCAAAATCAACGGCTTGCGAGGCCTTTATGTCTGTCAATGTTTAATGCTCGAGATGGGTGAAGGAAAAAACCTCAAAAAATACTAGAGTATGTTTACAACTATGATTTATCATGGGGCCTCTTCTCCCATTCTACCTTACAAATATGTTACCACCATTTGGAAACCACTTTTATTTCTCATAACCTTGTGTTGGGGGATTTGAGTCTCGGTTCTAGGAAATCGAATATTGTGCTACCCTAAGAGATGAGACCCATGATTTGAGTGAAAATTGGTAGATATTTGGACTCCATGTTAATTGGTGTAGAGATAGAAATCAAAAATCAACCCCAAAAGAAGAATTCAACCTACAAAATATGAAAAACTAACTAATTTTTAAATTTCTCTCTCTCTCATATAAAGCCTGCTATTACTCAATAAATGTACCTATTAGCACTCCGTAATTTTCTTAGTGATCTAATATGGGTGGCTGACTTGTTTTGCTATGCAAGCACCTCCCACTCAATTAAAGCAAATTAAGGATCTTGCTTATACATGCATGTGTGGAATTGAATTCTTGATTCAGGTGTATGTGTTTTAACTGTTTTAAGGCTTTATGTGTGAGCAATTAAAAATTTGTTTAAGATGATTAAAAGCATGTACAACAACCATAAATTGCAGAAAATTAATCAACAACACATAATAGGAAACATAATAAAGGATTTCACCCTCAACACTTGGGCTACGTCTCCTTGAGCCTCCGTCAATGGACTTGGCTCTTTGGGATTAAGATGGTCAATTTATTTTGAAAGCTGATTCTCAACTCAAATGGTTGTTTGGACTATACCAATGGGTTTATAATACCAAAATACCCCTAGATTAACTGCTCAATCTCTAGAAATGGACCTAGGCTCCCTTGGGCTTGGCCTCTTCTGTATAAATTTATAAACACAATAATGTATTTCTAGATTCTCCTGATCTAAAAAATTAATATTATGTTAAATACATAATCCTTCCACTTAATTCTTTGCAGCAATTAAATCGCGAATTTCAAAACACATATGAAGCAAAATCAATCGCACATAACAAGATGTTTTACCCGGAAATCTTAAAGCTAAAAACCCCAACTATCATATATTATGTATATCAATGGAACATGTAACAATCTCATACAAAGCTCAACTCATAGAGCTCTCAGTACAATATACAATCGTCACAGACTGTCATGCATAAATTTTCATATCTATGCACCAATTTCTTGCCTCCTAACAGCCTGCCTCCACTGCGCAATCCCTGCTGAAGAAGAACCCTGAATGCATTCGACCTTGCCTTGCTTGCACTACGAAATCCTCATAAGAATCTCCAATGTGTGTGTAGATGCATTGAATGCATTACTATAGTCACAAATGATAGTCCATATCACCCTTTCACCTATTTCTCCACTGTATCTGACATGCAAGTAGTTAACTGCTGTATTTTTTCAGTTGCAAGTAAGACACTACTTGTGAATTAATTAAATAATTAATTCACTCATCTTTCACTAGTGTATGTTTAGTTACAACTAGTACAACTGAGTTTAACTCACTTAACTGAGTTAAACTAAATAAAAACTCACATAACTACTCTTCCAAGTCTGTTACAACTTGCCACTGTCAGTTATAATGAAGTCCTCCATGCATGAGTCACCAACCACCCTAGGAATTCTGTAATTCCTTCAGCCCATTGATGTGCTACATCTGTTCACTGAAATAAAGTGTTCCAAGAGAATACATTACTATTTATTGTTTGATTATTATTAAGGGCTAGTAATAATCGACATGCATTCTATTTTTAGATTAGCGATCTATAAATAGACTTCTCCTATATTCTAAAAATAGGAATTCATCCAAAGATAGAATTTTCTCAACCATATAGAATCAACATCCTTCTAATTTTAGAATATGCTCACCATTCTAAAAATAGACATATCACCTAAAACTAGCCTGTGTGGGCCCCACCTAGTTTGGGTGATTATTTTTCACTAGGATCAAGGAATGATGTTTCCAGATGCCACTTTCATTGTTTCTTGTTGTAATCTTCAACACTCCCTCTCAACAAGAAAGGATTTTCTTTGGATGAGCCCTACAACTCCATGCATCTGCCCTGCAATACTTCCATGCAACACTTCCAAAGCTGAATAGCCTCCAAACAACTGAATCAGTATAATGCATTTGTCATCAAAGTCTCCTGACTTCAGCTTAGCTACTGCACATGTCTTCAGGAACCACTACATTGTTGAACTTTGCACCCATGCACTCTGCACTTGCTGTCAACTCTGATCTACGCTCCAGTATCTGACACTGTCACTTTGATGCAACTGCATCAATCCAACTGATCATGCTACTGATACTCTGTGGGCGCTTCGTAGCTAGGTTCAATTCATGAGATCCACACCATCTTAATGAATCCTGCCCAGAAATCTCTTCTTGGGATTACTCATGCATGTCGCCCCACCTCTCACGTGGTGGTATAGCTGCATGCACTCCCTTTGCCCATCTGTCACAAAATTTCTCTGCATGAGTGGTTGCTCCCACTCCATGATCCTCATCTTGTGGCTACTCCACATCCCTAGGTTCACTCTTACCTGCATGCAAATCCTGCTCCCTCTCAAGCTTCAATTGCATGTCTTCCTTGCACTTCCAAACTATAGGAAGCTCTGTATAAATCCCATCTACTTCAAGTCTGTAGAGATTCTTAACTTGAATCCAAAAATTCTTGGCTTGCCCTGTTGCTTTGGGTCACAGGAAAACTTTTCCTTCACTTGAGACAACATCATAGACTCTATCCTCTAACATTGCGACTGAGATTAAATTCTTATTTAAACCTGGAACATGCACAACATCTTTTAAATGAAAGATTTTACCTGACACCCTCTGAAAGGTAATGGTACAAATGTTGGTCACACTGTATCGTCCATCATCACCCAACTCAACATGCATATGTAGATCTTTCTCCACCAAGTCACTAAACAATTTCTCATCTCCCGTCCTGTGAAAGGAAGCACCACTATCAAAGTACCACCCCGATCCCAATGCACTAGACATCATGCATGCGATCAATGAGAAATCAAGCTCAAATTGCGAGTCAAGAGCCTCACTAGCTGCAGCTCTAGCAACCATCTTGTTCTTCTTCTTATGTGGACAATTTGTGGAAATATGTCCAAACTCGTGACAATGAAAACACTTCACTTTGGACATGTTTTGCTCCTTGCCATATTCACTGGCCTTAGATCTAGAATGGAATTTCCTCCCCTTCTTCTTCTTTGCCTTGGCAGCCAAAGCACAATCCTCTTAATCATCATGCTTTGATGAAGAGCCATCCCTGGTGGTCCGTCTTATCTCCTCCTGTACTAGATCCGACCACAGTCGCTCCCAATTCGACAGTTTTTCCCGTCCATTGACAGAGTCTTGATAACTATGCCAAATATTTGGAAGCCCAAGGAGAGCCAAGCCCACCAAGTCATCATCCGTAACACTGAATCCTACACTCCAAAGCTCATCCCTGCATTGGACAAATTTTGTCAAGTATACTGGAAATAGTGTCATTCTTCTCCATCTTTATTTTTCTGAGTTTATCCTTCAGCGCCAATTTCCTATGGTCGTTGCTGCTTTGGAAAAGATCTGTCAAAGCCTTCCACATTGCAAATGGAGTGGCTTTCCCATGAAGGCTTGACACAATATGTTCTTTCACATCTTCCAACAGAATCCTCCTCGCCCTTGCTACTTTCTTTTTCCATGCGTCAAGTAATGCAACATCCGTCGAAGTGGGCCTAGGAACATCACTGCCAATGAACTCCTTCAAGCCATTATCTTCAAGCACCACCTCCATCATGTCCTTCCAGGCTATATAGTTAGAGCTTCCCTCGAGTGCATACTCCAACCGTAACCCATTGAAAACCATTTCAATGTATACTCAACTGTCACACAAAAAAATTCTTATAGCAATTTCAAATTGTTCCACCAACACAAAACTCATCACTGCTTCAATATTGCAATCTCCAGTGATCAACACTGCTTTGATACCATGTAGAAATTTATAAACACAATAATGTATTTATGGAATCTCCTAATTTGAAAAATTAATATTATGTTAAATAAAGAATCCTTCCACTTAATTCTTTGCGGAAATTAAATCGCGAATTGAAAGACACATATGAAGCAAAATCAATCGCACATAACAAGATGTTTTACCGGGAAAGCTTAAAGCTGAAAACCCCAACTATCATATATTATGTATATCAATGGAACATGTAAAAATCTCATACAAAGCTCAGCTCATAGAGCTCTTAGTACAATATACAATCGTCACACACTGTCATGCAGAAATTTTCATATCTATGCACCAATTTCTTGCCTCTTGACAACCTGCCTCCACTATGCAATCCCTGTTGAAGAAGAACCCTGAATTAATTCAACCTTGCCTTTCTTGCACTATGCAATCCTCATAAGCATCTCCAATGTGTGTGTAGATGCATTGAATGCATCACTATAGTCACAACTGATAGTCCATCTCACCCTTTCACCTATCTCTCCACTGGGTCTCCACTGGATCTAACATGCAAGTAGTTAACTGATGTATTTTTTTAGTTGCAAGTAAGACACTAATTGTGAATTAATTAAATAATTAATTCACTCATCTTTCACTAGTGTATGTTTAATTACAACTAGTACAACTGAGTTTAACTCACTTAACTGAGTTAAACTAAATAACAACTCACATAACTACTCTTCCAACTTTGTTTCAACTTGCCACTATCAGTTATAATGAAGTCCTCCATGCATGAGTCACCAACCACCCTAGGAATTATGTGATTCCTTCAGCCCACTGATGTGCCACATCTTTTCACTAAAATAAAGTGCTCCAAGAGAATAACTTACCATTTATTGTCTGATTATTATTAAGGGCTAATAATAATTGACATGCATTCTATTTTTAGATTAGCGATCTATAAATAGACTTCGTCCATCTTCTAAAAATAGAAATTCATCCAAAGATAGAATTTGCTCAACCATCTAGAATCATCATCTTGCTAATTTTACAATATTCTCACCATTATAAAAATAGATATATCACCCTAAAATAGCCTGTGTGGGCCCCACCTATTTTAGGTGATTATTTTTCACTAGGATCAAGGAATGATGTTTTTGGATGCCACTTTCACTGTTTCTTGTTGCAATATTCAACATCTTCTGTCAGTGTCCTTGAGCTTCCTTGAGCTTCTCTGTGGCACAAAATATCCTATAAGTCCTCTTATGCAACTAAAACCTGTTCTAATGTCTCCAGCACATATCAATAATCCCAAATAGGTTTTTCATTCGCTCTGAATGAACTTAGGCTCCTCGTTATATGCCTCCAACACCTGGTGGCACTAGGTTCCCTGAAACTTCCCTGTGGCTTATTCGGCTCTAGAAGTCTCCAAATGGCTCTGAAAATCCCTCCATTGGATTCAGAATGTCCAAAATAGTCAGAAATGACTATTCATTTACTCAAAATGGCCTCTGACTGCTCTGATTATGCCTCCAACATCTGGTGGCACCTTGTGGCTCTAGGCTTACTGAAAAATTCCCTGTAGCACCTTGGCCTTAATAAGTCTCCAAATTCTTCTGAAAACCCCATAATTGGATTCAGAATGTTCAATATAGTAAAACATGACTATTGGTTTCCTGAGAATGGCCTCTGGCTTCCGTGGCTAGGCCTCATTCTCCTGTTGGCTCCTGGTGGCCCTTGGAACTTCTATGAAGTAAAATCACGCTCCGAAGTCTTCAGATGGATTTGAAAACCTCACTAGTGGCTCTATAATACTTGAATCATCCAAAAATGACTATTCATTTTCGAAATTTGGCTGAGTGATGCTCAAGATAGAGCACAGTCAATTTTTCCCCAATTTCCTCCACGAAATCCAGGGACTCTGCCAGTTAACTCCACTAAAAACTCTGCCTAATTTGGCGCGCTCCGCCAAAAATGCCGCTAAATTAACTCCATTTTAATTTAAACTTAATTATGGATTAATGGTAGTTAAGCACACGTTTAAGCACAATTAGCGTGGGCTCCACTCCTGGTTATGCGCGATGGTCACATGGCATGTGGATGGCCCCTTTCTCCGCCCATGGGCTCATTCCTGAAGCTCAATTACCGGCACGTTTATTTATTTTCAAGTAATATGCATATGGCACGTTGGTAGTGGAGTGTAGTTGGTGGGGGGAGGTCTCGGGTTCTGTTGTGGTAAAACACAACCCCCCCCCCATTTTTGACTTGTTCACTTCAAAAAATGGGGACCCTTTTTATAAATTTTTTGGCTAAACGCATTTTAGGATTTTTATTTTAAGTTGATTATCCTACGCCTTTGTTAATTTTTTATTTTCCTTGAATTCTTGTTTTGATTGCTTTGTTAGAATCAATTTTTTATAAGCTTCCCATTGATGCTTGTCTCGCCTTATTTGGTCAACTGGTTTGAAAATGGTACTCCTTTAAAGTCCCATCATTTATCTAAGTCTGGGTTAAAAATGCTATTTTTTATTCTTTTTATTTATTTTTGGAGTGGCTGTAGTTTAGAAAATTTCATAACTAATCTAAACATCATTAAAATAAAACCAAAATAAAAAAAAAAACTGATATTTAACATTAAATTTTGAGATTAATTAAATTAATTATTATAATAAAATATAATTAATTTAATTAAAATTAAAACTTAATATTAAAAAATATATATAAAAATAAAAAAATAAAATTTACATCGCATATCGCAATATCGCAATATCGGATCCATCGCAATTTTTATAACATGCACATTTGACAAAATGTGATATGCGATAAGGCGATATGCGATGTGTTAAAAGTTTTTAATATAAAGTTTTTTTTTGTTTCACCCCTTATACCTCCATCTCACTCACCCTCACGTCACCCTCACCTCACACTCCACTCACCATACCCCTCCACAAACTCATATGGATGAAGTAATAAGTTTAGATTGATTTCAATGGTTTGTAAATTAATTTTTATATTTTTATATTATAATAATTATATTATAATTATAATATTTATTATAATTTTAATATAATTTGAATTATAATATTAATTATATTTAAATTAACTTTTTCAAATCATTTGTATATTAATTTAATTTTGTAACTTAATTAATTTCTAAATTAGATGATAATTAATTAGAATTAAGTGTATATATTAGTTAGTTAATAATTAATTTAGAATTAATTATTAGATAATTAGAATTCTAATTTAGGATTAAATTTTTAATTAACATTCTGATTTTTAACCCAGTAACAGAATTTCTAGATTTATGCCAGATTTGACTCATCAACTTTGGAAGCTCATAGAATGAGTTTTACTTGGCCAAATGAGGCCCATGATGGCTCATTAGAAAGATAAAATCAAGGAGAACATTTATGAGGAGGTTCCACTAATATATTTGGTCATTAATTGGGTCAAAAATCATGCAGAAGATCAAGCTCCGAAATTCTAAAACAAAATCAATTTTCTGATTTATTTTCTGCATTTTCATTTGTCCTAAGCCTCTTCTAACTGTAAATTCGCTCATCAATGATATCTTTGGCCAATTAAACTATCCTAGGCATCAATAGAGAGCTTATATTTTATTTTCAATGATTTCTTTAAATTAAATTTGATTGGATTTGTTTTAATGCCAGAAATAGTATTTTGATTTTATTGTTACATTTTAATTCATTTTGATTTCTTTTTGCAGGAAAAAAGTAGAAGATATATGGAGAAAAAGAACTCAATCAATGAGAATGCTCCAACAATTAAAGATTGTAATTCTGAGCAAATAAAATTGGATTGGGCAGATTTCTCTTCAACAAACTTTCCTCTCAAGAATTCCTTTGCAAATATTATAAATAGCAGATTGCAGAATGTAATAAGGGCTGCTCTCCTCTGCAATTATGGAATTCTAAAAGCACTTATGTAATAGGGATTTAGAGTTGTAGGTGGGAGGAGTGGAATCTCAGATCTGGGGATTACTGAGGTTTTTCTTTTATATCCTGAGTTATGTATAATGAACAGAGTTTGCACTATTGTAGCTCTGATTTTGAAAGAAGAAGCTTAGGCATTGTAAAGGACTATTAGAGACCGGAGCTGGAGAAATGGATTCAACAAATTGGTATTTCGAATACTATTATTTTAAATGCTGGTTTTATTTTATGATAACAAGAATGGTGTCAATTTACTTACATATTTGTGCCCTTTTGTCGGTATAGGTAATTTGCTTCTATTTTATGTTGTTATTTATCTCTGCTCTTATGGGCTGAATTCTGATTTCTAAGTAACTATTTACTCATAAATATGTCTTTTAATATTGGATGAATAAATAGCGATATGTTGTGAACTTGTTCCGCATATTATTGTTTAATAATTCAAGTTACTGATTAAATGATCAATACCATTTTGTGAACTACTTCCTGAGTGTTGTTGATTGATTATTTCAGTTAAAAGGTCTCAATAGGATGTGTTTTTCTATCCATAATGTCAGTTAATTGAACTATTTCATTAACTTGATATTCATTATAAACAAGACATATTTCAATCCCAATATTTTAAATACCTGCTCTTGGTTGGGTTAGATCTATATCTGCCTAATTGAGATAGGATTAAGATAGTTTATTTTGTTTGCATCTTAGAATAAGTTTGCATTTAGATTAATTTCTACATTCTTTTAAGTCCTCTTCCCAAAGAGGAAAACTTTAGTAGTGGATTGGCTGAGCCCTAAATCAGCTTAAGGATCACTTTCTTGCCTGATCAGCAAGAAGGTTGATCTGATGTCTCTTTTCCATTGGTGAATGAAAGTCATATTTTAAAGCCATTGGAGATTGAGAGAAGGTAACTGGACCTAGTTGAACCAGTTGGAACCACCATTCCAAATGGAAAAGTAGCTGATTTAAGGTCCGGACCGGGTGGTCATCCCCCATGTTGTTGCAGTGATTTTCAAGGCTTCAACAGGTTAGAACCCCGTTTGTTTGTTTTGTCACCATATATTTTCACAAACATTAATGTAATACATTAATACGAACCATGCCTTCAATATAACATACCATTTACACTGATGGCATTTGTATGTGCGGGAGTTTGGAAATATGGTTAAGTTAAACGTTTATTTATGATTTGATTTTAATTAAGACTTAAATATGATATATATATATATATATATATATATATATATATATATATATATTATACTATATAGTATATAAATATATACACAAATAATATTAAATCATAAATAAGTAATTAAAATAAAACACGATTCTACCTTACATTAAGAAATTTACCTCCACATAGACTGAACTCGCAAATTTTGCAGTTTACCTTAGCATTCAAAGTGCAATAACTTCTTCATACGGTGTTGGTTTTTCGAACCGATCATGGCACCAGAATCAAGAAGATGAGATCTATCTGCTCGCTCAGGTTCGACACACTTTTGAACACTTTGAAATTTGAGCAATCCTTAGGCCCTGATCCAAATCTGATCACTCCTTCCCACTGATGGGCTTTTGGACCCACAAAAGTTGATGATTATCTTCCTTGAGCTTCAACACTCTACTGATTTCAAGTTATATCAATTGATTTTTCTTGACAAGTCTCTTTGGAAATCACTCTGACATGCCTTGCACCGCAATTGACTATGTCTCTTGACCACTGCTCCCTAGTTGTTGCTGGCCCATTTCAACATTGTTGGATGTTGTAAAATGATACACACTTTTTTGTACCACTGATCTCTCTATGTGCTTGGAAAACTATTAGCCTTCCCACTGAGATTGAAGTCCCTCTTACAACTATGGCATACAAGCTCTGTCTTGGAAATACACTTTCCAAATTAAGCTTGCAAGATGAGTGAACTCTTGGCGTCAACAAAAAAACCAGCTTGTTCTGCAATGGCTACAAAACACTTTGAATCTTGTCCTCTTCTTCATTGAATGGACTACAGCTTCTTGCAACATCTTTCCACAAGAACACACATCAATCTTGAAAAGAAAATATTATGCAAGAATTGAAATGAATACCACCTCTTTTTTCTTCTTCAAAGCACTGATTGTCACCTTCCTGTAACATCACATACATGGCGATCATCTTGCACATTGGTGTATCCATTTATCGACTCACAATCGACAAAAACCCTCAATTAAAAAATAAGTCGTGCAACATGCGACATCAACAACAAGTTGACATGAAATGTGCAATACAATTGACACAAGACGATATGAAAAGCGTGCAACACAATTGACACAAGTCGACAAACATGTGTGCGACACAATCGACACAACTCGATATAAAACATGATGCATATTGACAACACTCGTGCATATATCTATGTACAATGAACCTATTTACAAGTTCGCCATTTAAACATACAAACTCATGCATATGTACACTTTCAACTCTTCCTTTCAAGTACCAATAAGTACATAATCCCAAAACATGTGGGTGACTATAAGAGCTGAACTGAATGATATTGCTGCAACATAAGTGAGTAACATACCCATATTTTACACCTCCATGACGAAATTGTGCAATAAAAATAAATGCCTTCAACTGAACAACATTCACATACAATCTTGCATCCTACAAGTTGTGATCCTCTATTACAACTTTATCATACTTTCAACAGAAATTCCTGCATATGTAAGGCTGAAATTTGCATCTATGTACAAAGGAAATGCATGCCTTACTTGGTCAATAAATCAAGCCATTTCTTACCAATCCACTTCAATGGCGATTTTTCTTGCTGAACATCCTCTTCTTGTGAATCATCTTAACTCACATCAATGATGGAATTGCTGGTCACATTCTGTACAGTATTTTTATCCTCTTGTTTCATGTGCTTGGGATGAGTGGTTGGATGCAGTGTCCAACATTGGGCAATGAGATGTCCCTTTTTCTAGAAATGTGTGCAAATCTTGTGCATCTTCTATGCAAGTCACCTTCACTTCGATTGTTTCCTGTATGCTTTCATTCTCTTCCAGCATTTTGAAACTTCATGGTTACACAAACCACAATAGAAACAACAACTCTTTCTCCCATTCATGCGTACATAATTTTCATGTTTAACATAGTCATAAACAACATGATTATGGGAAGAATTATACCTTGAATGCTCCTTTGAATGTCCATTATTTTCACCTTCTTGAGAAGATGAACTTGAAGAGGTTCCAGCTCTCTTTTGAAGACCAACAACAATTTTCATGTCATTAGAGCTGTCACAAATCTCTTGTTTGCCATAAGCTACATGTCTACAAGAATATTGCTACAACATGGGTTTCAAAAAATTTCATTCATCTTGAACACACACTTTGCATGTTTGTGGGTTTAAACCTGCAACAAAAATTCTTCTTGGAACTATCTCAAGCGCCTTCATGGCTGTAGAGTTTTCTCCATAAGGTTGTCCATAGCCTAGACCAAACTTCTTAGGCATTTCCTCAACCATAATAGGCTCAACCATGCCTTGTGCATGTTTTCTTAGACCCTTGCCTTCATAGCCCATTTTTAACATCAATTTGGACCCTATACCTCTAGTGTGTTTTTCAAATGAACCTACACATATATCTGAAGAGGATTTTAAAGACAGATTTGAATGATTTACCTCTGCTTCAAGCATGTGTTTGGTTAAGGCCTCTTGGGCATGATGGAGCTGCATCTCCATCTCATGCATTCTTTGAAGAAGTCCTTCTTTCTCTTGCTTCATAGAAAAAAATTGCTCGTGAAGTCTAGTGCTTTCCCTTACATCTCCATACAAATGTTGCACCATATCTTTCATGATGTGAAAGTCCCGCTTCATCTCTTTATCAAAGAGTCTTGCAAAGGAGGAGGATTTAGAAAGGTCACTTGATGAAGTTTTTATCGCTATGTAAATGAATTAATAACTTCAACAACAATTCACAAAGCTTCAAAAAAAATTGACAAAGCTTCTTAACAATTTGGCTATATATTCAAGCTCTTCTCTACAGCTTGTATCTCTTCTTCAAGCGGCCTCGTTTGCAAAAAATCCCTCTTGTGCTTCAAGGGTTGCCTTGAGGTCCTTTCAGTAAGGAGGATGCTTTCAGCCTTCTTCCTTCTTGTCCTCTTCTAGAATTAGCTAGCAGTAGCTCCCCTTCACCTCTAGCAAATTCAAACTTGTAAGCATCAGTCAATTTGCAAATAGTTAAATTATTTTCACTGTTAAACACTCTTCAAGTCAAACAAGCAAGCAAGCAACCTTGTGCTCTGTCAAGCAAGAAACCTAGTTCTATGTCAAGGAAAAAACCTAGTGCTCCGATACCAACCTAATCTAATATGGGTGTCTGACTTGTTTTTCTATGCAAGCACCTCCCACTCAATTAAAACAAATTAAGGATCTTGCTTATACATGCATGTGCAGAATTGAATTGTTGATTCAGGTGTATGTGTTTTAATTGGTTTAAGTCTTTCTTTGTGAGAAATTAAACATTTGTTTAAAATTATTAAAAACATGTACAACAAACATAATAAAGGATTTCACCCTGAACACTTGGGCTACATCTCCTTGAGCCCCCGTCAATGGACTAGGCTCTTTGGGATTAAGATGGTCAATTTATTTTATAAGTTGATGCTCAACTCCAATGGTTTTTTGGAATATGCCAATGGGTTTAGAATACGAAAATACCCCTGGATTGATTGCTCAATATTTGGAAATGGACCTAGGCTCCCTTGGGCTTGACCTATTCTTTCAGTGTCATTGAGCTTCCTTGAGCTTCTCGGTGGCAGAAACTCCCTAGAAGTCATCTTCTAATCTTGAAACTTGTTCTACTGTCTCCAGTACATATCAATAATCCAAAATAGGCTATTCACTTGCTCATAATTAACTCAGGCTCCCCGTTCTATGCCTCCAACACCTGGTGGCACTAGGATCCATGAAACTTCCCTATGGCGTCTTTGACTCCATAAGTCTCCAAATGGCTTTGAAAATCCCTCCATTGGATTCAGAATGTCCAATATAGTCATAAATGACTATTCATTCGCTCAAAATGGCCTCTGGCTATCATGGCTATGCCTTCAACACCTGGTGGCACCTTATGGCTCTGGGCTCACTGAAAAATTCCCTGTAGCATCTCGGCCTTCAGAAGTATTCAAATTATTCTGAAAACCCCATAATTTGATTCAAAAGGTTCAATATAGTCAGAATTGACTATTGGTTTCCTGAGAATGGCCTCTAGCTGCCCTAGCTAGGCCTCATTCTCGTGATGGCTCCTGGTGGCCCTTGGAACCTCTGAAGAAAAATCATGGTTAGAAGTCCTCAAATAGCTCTGAAAACCTCACCAATGGCTCTAGAATTCTCGAATCATACAAAAATTACTATTCATTTTCGAAATTTGGCAGAGTGATGCTCAAGATAGAGCACAATCAATTTTTCCCCAATTTCCTCTACCAAATCTGGGAACTCTGCCAGTTAACTCCACTAAAAGTGGAACTCCGCCTAATTTGGCACGCTCCTCTATACATGCCAATAAATTAACTCTGGATTAGTTTAAACTTAATTATGGATTAGTGGTAGTTAAGCACACGTTTAAGTGCAATTAGTGCGGGCTCCGCCCCTGGTTATGCGCCATGGTTGCATGGCATGGGGCTAGCCCCTTTCTCCGCCCGTGGGCTCATTTCCGAAGATAAATTACCGACGCATTTATTGTATTTTCAAGTGATATGTAGATGGTACGTTGGTAGTGGAGCGTAGTTGGTGGGGGAAGGTCACGGGTTCGAACCCGGACCTTGACCTCCGTTCGTTTGTTTTTTCACCACATATTTGCACACACATTAATGTAATACATTAATACAAACCATGCCTTCATTATAACATACCATTTACACCAATGACATTTGTATGTGCGGGAGTTTGGAAATATGGTTAAGTTAAACGTTTAACTATGATTTGATTTTAATTAAGACTTAAATGCGATATATATATATATATATATATATATATATATATATATATATATATATATAATCATAAATAAGTAATTAAAATAAAACAAAATTCCACCTTAACCTTAGAACCATTAAGAAATTTACCTCCACATAGACCAAACTGGCAAATTTTGCAGTTTACCTCGGCATCCAAAGTGCAATAACTTCTTCATATGGTGTCAGTTTTTCAAACTATTCACGGTGCCAGAATTAGGAAGACGAGATCTATCTGGTCGCTCAGGTTCAAAAAAATTTTGAACACTTTGAAATTTGAGAAATCCTTAGGCCCTAATCCAAATCTTATCACTTAGGCTAGGGAGGAAATTGCAGAGGTAACCACAAAACCACTTGTAAATATGGGATCTAGCCCTTCCAAATTCAAAGAGGGGTCTCTCTTTATGGTTTATATTTTTTGATCAAAGGTATTAGGCTAGTTATTGAGTTCAGAGGTTGATTTTTGAAATATTGGGTTGAAACTTCAAGAATAATCCATTGGGAAATGGAGTCATAAACCTTAAGTAAATCAAGTGCAGAAATAAAAAATGAAGTGTAGCAGGGCAAGGTAGGAAGATTATTAGATATTTTGAGCATTTATGGGGTGAATAAGATGAAAATATTAGGAATCAGTTAAATATAGAGCATGCTGAGATGAATTCTATACTTAATATCAGAGTGAAAACATGAATATTGTTTATAAGCCAGAGCATAATGTAATTAAACAAATTAAGCCCTTAATTTTCTTTAAAAAATACATATAAGAAAAACATATGGAAAGATAGAGAAATAGCAATTTCACATTAACAAGAACATCACCAATTCATTTGACACAAGAATCCTGGAACAACTTTATGTATTACTGAAAATTATCACCTTTAGCTCAGTGAACAACTTTACATCAAAAAGCCTTCTTTCTTCATACAAGTTCCAACCCATTATACTTTGAATTATGAAGTATTTATACAATTCTTAACAAAATATCTTGATTTAAAATATCAAGATTTATTACAAAATATATCAAAAAATGTTTGTAAAAATAGTACAAAAATATAGGACAATTAAATCTACTGAAGTTGTTGGTACCATCTTTGAGGATTGTTGGTGATGACTAGGCCTGAAAAATCGCTGCTTTGTTGCTGAAGATGTAGAACTGCTTTTACTCCAAAATTTTACACAACTTATCCCATCTATTCTCATATGGGATGGAGAATTTAACTAACTTCCTATCGGCGTTTCATCCACCTCGGTATATTTCTGGAAAGTTGGTCTAATTAAGAATAAATGTTTTATTCCATGTTTGATGAGCAGGTCAAAATTCAAAGCCTCCATGAAAGCTTTCCCCGTGATAGTTCCTTTGATGGTGGAAAACTTTGACTTGTCCTTTGCTATGGTGTACAATTTTTGCTGATAATCCTCCAACTTGACTAACTTGTCTCCAATTCCTTTTAGTCTGGGAAACCCCTTTTGGTGCAGCAGATTGAATTTTCTGTGAAATTTATGGATGTTGGCCTCCATGTTATGGCATTTGTTTTCTAATTGAAACATTATATTCTTTTTGGTAAGGACTCTTTGACTTCAAGGATGGCTTATGTCATGTATGCAATCTCAATTTCCTCTAGTTCATCCTTAACATAGTTACCGATCAAATAGGTAACTGAACTAGTACCTACTTTTTTGAAGTAGAAAAAAAAATACCTGATTTTGAAAAGTGGTGATACAGAATCACCCCTTTTTTTTTGAAGCATATTTTTGACACTTTAAAGTTTTTTATTTATGAAGTATGAACATTTGTCTTAAAATGTTAGTGATTTTCATACTAATTTTGAAAAGTGTTGATGCAACATCAACCATTTTTTTTTAGAGTGGTGATTTTCATGTTGGCAATAAAACATAAAAATAAAATTAAAAAACATGACAAAAAAGAATGAAATATAAAAATATATATAAAAATAATAAAAAAACCAATAAAAATGTAAAAAAAAAACAAAATTAACTTGTAAAAATAAAAAATTTAAACTAAAATAAATAAATAAAACAAAATATTTCGAAAATTAAATAAAAAATGGGGAAAAATTCAAAAAAACACATAATTAAAAGAAAAAAAAAATTGAAAAAAAAAACATCAATTTTTTCAAGTTATTAAAAAAAATACACCACATAATTAAAACAAAAAACGATAAAAAAAATTAGAGGAAGTTAAAAAAATTTTAAAATTTTAAAATTAAAATACAAAAACAAAAAATAATTAAAATTTAAAAATTAAAATTAAAAAAAAAATAATAAGAAATTAAAAATATAAATTTTAAAATAATAAAAAAAAAACAAAATTTAAAATTTAAAAAGAATATTAAAATTAAAAAATTAAGATTAAAAAAAAAAGAAAAAACATTAACAAAATAAAAAATAAGAGTACAATTTTTTTTTTGAAATAAATTAAAAAAATAAATATTTGAAAAATATTAACCTAAAAAAAAATACAAATAGAATTAAATTAATTTTTTTTTTTTTTTAATTAAATTTAAAAAAAATGAAATTTAAAATTTAAAATTAAATTAAAAAAAGCAAATATGAAATTTAATAAATAAACAAAAAATTTAAAAATAAATATTAATTAATTTTTTTATTTATTAAAACTTAAAAAAAAACTATTAAAATTTAATAAATTAAAAAAAAAATAATTAAATTTGAAAACAATCAGGAATCGGGCCGCGTAGGTGGCTACGAGGCTGAGCCGCTGGGCGGGTGGGGGGAATGTGCAGCCTCCTCGCCTGCCCAGTGGCTGTCCCCTTCCAACACTTGGGCAGGAGGTCGATTCCCATAATCGACCTCCCAGCCAGGTGGTGGCGGGGACCGGCCACTGGGCAGGAGGTCGACTCCTGGAATCGACCTCCCGCCCAGGTGGCGTCGGGGGCCGGTCGTTGGGCGGGCAGGGAGGCTACACATAGCCCCCCGCTTGCCCAGCAGCTGTCCCTGCTGCCACCTGATCGATGAAATTTGATTTGATTTTTTTACATTCAATTAAAATTTTTAATTCTATTTAATAAATTTTAATAATTTATTTAATTAATCTAAATTTAATATGTTTTTATTTATTTATTATTATTTTTTTCAATTTAATATTTTTTTATTTTAAATTAAAATATATATATATTAAATTATTATTATTATTATTATTATTATTATTATTATTTTAATTTAATATTTTTAATTTATTTGTTTTTCTCCATTTTTATTATTTTTTTTAATTTTTAATTTTAAAAGTGTTTTTGCTCTTTTTAATTTTTTTTTAATTTTTAAATTTATTTCTTTATTAAAATTTAATATTTTTTTAAGTTTAATTTTTTATCTTAATATTTTTTTTATTTAATAAATTTTAATATATATATATATATATATATATATATATATATATATATATATATATATATATATATATATATATATATATATATATATATAAATTTAATTTTTATATTTAAATTTATTTGTTTCTTTAATAATTTTTTTTTTTAGTTTAATATTTTTATTTTATTTTATTTTTCATTTTTAAATTTTAATCAATTTTAATTTTTTAAGTTTTAATTTAAATAATGTTTTTAATTTTAATTTTTTAATTTATTAAAATTTAATATATATTTTTAAATTTAATTTTTTATTTTAAAATTTATTTATTTATTTTAATTTAATAACTTTTTTCCTTTTTATTTTTTAAATTTATTTGGTATATTTTAAATTTATATTATTTTTTTGGTTTAAATTTGTTTTTGTTTTTTTTCAATTTTTAATATGTTTTAAATTTCAATTTTAAAAATATTTTTTGTTTTTTTTCAATTTTTCAATTTTTAAATTTTAAATATTTTACCTTAAAAAAATATAATGATTTTTTTTTTCAAGTATTTTAAAATGTTTTTATTTATTTATTTTTAATTTATTTATTATTTATTTATTTTTTAATATATATTTTTATTATTCTAAAAATTTTGTTTCAACACTTTCCGTTTTCGGGTTGTTTTTAGCAGAAAAAAATTGGCTTTTACTTCCATTTTAAAAAAAATGTTGAAAATTTGCATCGAAAAAAAAAGGTTATTCCATAATACGACTGTTTTTAAAAATGTTGAAAATTTACCCCCAAAAAAACAAGGTTCTTCCAGAATACAACTTTTGTTTTTGGGTTGTTTTTTCGTGGTTTTTTAATGTTCTTTTGTTAGAGTTCCCATTTTGAGGTAATAGTTCTCGTTTGATCGGTTACTATGTTCCTTATTTTTTGAATTTAGAACCTTTATCAATGTATTGGCTTCACCTGATATCTGTCCTAAACTATAATTTACCTTTTCAACAATCTCCTTTGATCTTTGTATTAGCTCCTCCTACTAAAAAATTATCTCAATAAAGGGCCATATTTCAGTGACAGCTTCATTTATTTCGACCCATATGCTCTCCTTAGCCTGTGCAAGTGTTTGAGCCATAACAGACTCATTTTCTAGCTGTTCAATTCTCTGGGTCACTTTGTAACTTTTTTGAAGCTGTACTACATATGTATTTTCAATTTTCAATTTTTGTTCCTGAATGTTTTTAAGTTGAGATTTAAACTTTTCAATTTCCCGCCCTCTGATGGATAGGTCTTCCATGGCCTTGATTAATTCTCCTGATGCATCTTTAGAATGTACCCCTGTTGTGATGGCTGCTGAAGTGGATGTTTCTACTATTGATGTACCTGCAATGGGAATTGTACATGCAATAGGAACTGATGTGAGTGGAATGATTGCTAGCTGAGAGGCCTGTTCCGTTTCCTTTAAGAAAATCTCCATCAATATCCATTTGTTTAATTTAAACATTTTTTTCAATAATGATATTGAACATAGCTTATTTATATTTCTCTAAGTGTCCAACTTCTTTTGCTTGAGGATCTTCAGTGGATGGAAGCTTGAGTTGCTTCCTTAATGCTGCAATGCCTGCATTCTTTCTTTTGTTAATTTCTTTAGCAACCTTTACATATTTAGGATCATATCCCAATTTTATCACTAGATCCTCCAAAGATTTAATTTTTGTGTCTTTAGCGAAAGAGGGTCTCTTCTCGAGTTTTAACTGAGATTGGATGTTGTTGACAGAAGCTTGCAATTTGGAAGCTATCATTGCTTGGTTTGTCAAAGCTGAATACGGCATCTCACCTATTTGTTTGTGCATGTCCATTTGATCAATGAGATGAATCTAATCAACATCGAGGAAAAGATAGACTTCTTGTAGTCATATTAAGTTTTGGGAAAAGGAAATGCTTCTTGGAGGAAATAAATATGCATTTGTCCTTTCTCTATGTCAAAGGTAGAGAGAAGCTTATGATGTGAGATTGTTGTCTATTTCCAAAATTGGGAATAGGTGGTAGCCTTAAGCATCTCATTTTTCTTCTTAATCTCTTTGTAATTGGAAAATATGTTTGGTTCAACCGAGTCATGACCAATTCTATTGTCTGAGATGTGTCTAGAGGCTCTTAGGAGACCGAGGAGGATGGAGAAACTTTAAAAATGTCTTCAATTCTTGGGAAAACAAAAGCACAATAACCTGTTAGAACTATAGTAGAATGTTCATCGTCTTCATGCAGAAAACCTGATGCTGGATTGGTTTTATGCTTCTTCTTGTAGATTTAGAATTCTTTCGCTCCAATCTCTGTGACTGAAGGGGAAACATCTTTCCTTGGCCTCTTGTCCTATTTTTATTTTGGTATTGGATTCTGTGAAATTGTTATAGATATTACTTGCTGTTATGCTCCCTATAAAGTATTCTCCTCCCATTGATCTTGATTCATAAAATTTTCTATCTCAGGCCTTGAAGTGTGAGTATAAGGAGTAGTCTTCTTTCCTACTCTGAGTTTTGAAATGATGCCAAAGGGGTCATATGACCAGGTATAGATGAGTTTTAATTTCATTTTCTTTAGGAGAAAATTAACTTCCTTGTTTGTTGCCCTGGTGTTGCAAATAAAGGGTCCAACCCATGTCTTGATTTTAACTTGGGACTTCTTCTTTGCTGCAATAAAATGTAGATCATCCATATTAATCATCTGTTTGATATACTCTAATGAAAATATCCTCATAGGGAAAAACTTAGGTAACCTGTATGGAGGCAGTTCACATCCATACACTTTGATTTCAATGTAGTTTTGGTATAGGTACCAGTCACATGTCTTATTCTTCTAACTGAGATGCAAAAATCTCTTTATCTTTGGATCTATCCTTGGTTCAACATCACTATTCAATAGGCAGGAAGATGTATATAAAAATTGGTCAACATAGTCACTGTAGGTAAATTAATTGGTATTCTCCCTTACTAAGAAGTCCAACAAATTACAGATTGGGCATCTCATTTCTCATTCAATTTCTGTAATGTAAAATGAAACTGGTCTGCTTGATGGAATAAAAATAAATACACTAAAACTGAAACATGCTTCAAACTCCCTTTTGTGGAAAAATTTAGGAATTTTTCATGAATGGAATTTGCTAAGAACTCACTGTAGTTGAAAATAATTCAGGGCTTTTCATCCTTTGAAAAAATTGACAAAAATCCCATGATGGCTTCATCAACCCACTAATCAGATTGATAGCCTAGTAAATAAGAAACTATGGAGATGATTTTCTTTGTCATTTAAGGGAACATGGAGGATGGATAAGGAGGAACTTTCTTAGGTAATTGGGCATCCCTAGATAAGAAAATATCAAAATTTTTGGCTCTGTTAGGGAAGGTAAGTTTTTTGTAGAGATCCATGAGGGACTCTTCCAAGAATGGTTTCAGAGAGTCAATATTTGGATTTTGTAACATTTGATTTATTGACTCATGAATTTGTAGAATTTGATTTATTGACTCAGGGGTTATGGTGAAAATAATGTCACCATTCTGGGCTACAATTTCCCTCTAACTAGGGATATATCTAGAATGTCACCATGCCACAAATTCAGGAAATTGATGGGTTTGGGGATATATGAATTGGGTTAGGAAGGAGTCCCACAAACCCAATTCATCACTCTGATTAATGAATTTTTTTTTTAACCAGTTGTGAAGTCCATAAAGATCAAATTCAAAGTTGGTTTCAAGATTTTTATATTCCTGATCTACTTGGGGCAGGTGGCATAGGTCTATGAGAGGATGTAGCATGGGATTTTCATATGTTTTCTTATATTTTCCTTTAGGGGCCATGATGAAAAATAAAAGAATAGGACTGCTGCAATTACCCTGGAATAATATTTTTGATGATCTTAAAAACTTATTTAGCCTCTTCCCTAGGCAGAGATTCTATATTGATCACGCATTTCCTAGTTAAAAGAATTTAATTGATTACTCTTTTCAAACAGAAACTAATGGCAGCATTAGTTCATTGGACATTAGATGTTTGTGAATATTTTCTTTATATGTGTCTCTTATCAAATACATGTGTATTTCATGCACACACATGCACACACCACAACACACGCTACCAAACCACATGGAGGAAATCCATAGCACATGCCATATGCTGCCAAACCACACTTGACCATGTGCATGCACTACCCGTGAATGTTGTTCCTTCGTTCCTTCTTCTTTTCAGATAACTTTCAGAGAGTTTGTTATCTCCAACAACTCAATATGGAATGAAATATGTAACTTAATGTGCAATCTGCAATGGGATCAGTTGTTGGTACTCGAATAAACTCTACTCTGCAGGCTCTCCTCCTAAACCATTCAGCATGTGATGACCTTCTTTCCATAGGAACTGATTTCCATCCAATGAATGGTTCACTTGATTTTTTTTTTTTCCAATAGAAGGAAAAGAAATGAAACACAACAGAATGATAATGTTCACATTTTTTTTCTTTACTAAGAACATAAATGAAAAAAAATAGAAAGATACAAATTAAACAAAGAGTAGTATAGATCTCTTAGTCGAGAGCTAGCTATAAAGGTAGTACACATCTCTTAGATATCTGAATCAAAGAATCTATACTAGGTGAGCGTTGCGGGGCACATTTATCTCTGTTTCTCGGTTACCCACTCCATGAAGAAGTCGTTAATCCAATAAGTTGTTCGCTGTCAGTCTCCAAATGTTTCGCTAACATATTTCACTAAACTTCCAACTATATACGCCACTTTTTTACTCTCGAATATACCACTTTGACAAGGGTTTTATCATTTGCTCGAGGTAAGGTGCAAGGGTTGAAATAGGGTCTTTAAAAGAAAATAATCCATTCTCTAATTCCCTTTGGCTTCGGCCTGTTTGAAAAAGTAAGGGACCCAATTATGAACTCTTTTGCGAGCTATTCCAACCATTCAATAAAAGGCCAGACTGGAACCGACACGTCAACTCTCTATATTAGTGGCAAGAACTTACTGTAGTCTCCTTGTATAAATCTTCAATCTTTTTCATTTAATAATACATATAACTTTTAATATAATTTATTTTTTAAAAATATTCATACTATTTTGTAAGCTTTATTATTATTATTTTAAAATATAATATTCCATTAGGCAAAGAGACATATAATCCATTAAATTTACATATTACTTTTACAAGCCTTCAATTTATTCAATGGTCATGTACCCAAAAAAAACATATATTCCCCTTTTAAAAATCCATTCCATTTTTATAAGTTTTTAATTTAATTTATTTTATTTAGTGAGCATTTGCAAATAAATCCATATCACTTTATAATTCTTTAGTTTACTTGATACAACGTCATATGGCAACACTCATATTATCTACTAAAGATAGTCTCCATCCCACTTTTTCAATTCTTCAATCTACTTAATGATCATGTGCATAAAATTTTCACTTTGTGTTGGGAGACCCTCGTGAGAAATCAAATAAAAAAATTCAATACTATATTAATTAGAACTAACCAAAAAAGCATATAACCAAGTATTACATCGAAGGTTAAATGTATTAATATAATTATGCAAAAAACTTTTTCATAATCAAATGTGGTGTATTTTAGATTGGGAGGATCATTTGAACTTCTTGTAGGATTGATATGTAGACCAAAACAAATTTATTTAAAAAGTGAAATCATGTTAAATTGATGCCCTAATGTGTTCTATGATTCCCAATATATATGTTTAATGGCCATTCTTTGGGTATTGGCACAGATTTCCTTGTGAAACTAAGCCATGGAAAATTGTCAATACCTATCAACGTAATGATAACCATAGTTTAATGCATCCTTTTTTAGTGGATAATTAAAATTCTCAAGCTCATCCAAATTTGTCACTAAGTACTCTTGTACAAACTACACTTGGATGCTTCATAGTGCATTCAATGTCATCATGGAGAAATTTGACATCAATGGCATTCAATGTCTCCCAATGCCATGTGATGTTGATATTGGTCAAACAGTCTTGGGTTGTCAAACACAAGAAGACTGAATTTATTTGCGATGGTGTTACTTGTCCATTTTTGTTCATTTCAATATGACATGTTTTTTTGTATTGATTGAAGTTTATGACATGTTTTTTTGTATTTATTGAAGTTTATTACTAAGTAGTGGTAATTAGGATGAAAGGATTTCCTAGTGGCTTAGGATTGCTCATATTGATTCCCAACAATAAATTTGATTGTGCATATAATTTTTTTGAGTGAATTTAATAATGAATTAATTAAATATTTCCATGAAGTTGGATTATTATTTCCTATTGTTTAATGTTGCTAACAAAGAGGTCCATAATAACCCATTTTTCTATTTTAGTTTTCCTATTCAGGGTTATTTATAGAATTAAGTTGTGGGGCGTTGTAATTGAATAATAAGAGTTATTATGTTTGGATCATTTATTATCCCTCTCTCCTTCTAATTAAGAAGAATTATGTCCATGTATGTCATCCCTTTCCCATCATCAAATTTTTCTGGTTGTATGGTTCAAACATCTAATTTGTAAAAAATAATTAAATGGTGTATGTTCTTTTGCAAGCATCTACATGTGTGGCCATCATCAACAATATTTTCATTCATCAATAATAAAATGTCTAGATTTTAATTGCAAGGATTTAATTTTGGTGATGTTTTTAGAAAGAAAGGCTACTATGGGATATTAGTCACAAGATCAGCCTACATCTATTAATCCAAAAAATTTCAAGGATCACATAACATTCATCCCCCCAACAAACTATCCACCATTTGAACATTCCTTATGTGATCCTATAGTTATCATTCCATTGGGCGTCTTCCATCATGAAACAAAGTTTTTTTACCCAATTTTAAATGCACCATGTGATGATTTAACCATTGTTTAGCTGGGAACACAATAATTTTTTAATGGACCTTTGTTATAATGACGTGAAATGAGCTTAAAAGGGGTAAGCTTTAATTTAATCAATGTAGTTCATTAAAATTTTGATACAAGGGTTGGAACTTGGAGAAGGAGGTATGATTATTCGAATTTATTTTAGGTGCATGAACATGAATAAGAAGGAGATAGAGAATGAAGTGAGAACAAGAGAACAATGAGAGGAATAATAAGAATGAATAAGGGGAATAACATAGTTAGATAAGAACAAGACAGAAGATATAAAACTATAAATAAGGAATAAAGTGAAGGAGGAAGAAGAATAGGAGTAGAGGAAAAAAAGGAAAATCCAAGTATGTAGAAATGAAGGGAAGAGAGAGAGAGAGAGAAGGAACTACTAAATATGTTGTCTCTATTTGATAGTAGTTTCAATAATATGGATAAAATAATTTGTACCGAACGAAATTACTAATTAATTATCAAATTTTGTTATTTATTTTTCTCTTCATACCTCAATGTTCATCATAGATTCAACTATGGGTGATCATTTTTGGACTTGCAATGCCTCTTTGAAAATTTGCAATAAAAACATCTACCAAAACACTAAGGACACATGGCATCCTCTCATGAAGCATCATTAAATTTCTCATCTCATGGGTGAATTTTCCCCCTAAGTGCTCAATTAGACACACTAGGGGGACTAAAAATGGGCATATTATTCCCTCTGTGGTGCCTAATATATGTGGCAAGGGTTTAGTGTGATACCAAAGGGTGAAATTCCCACCTGTGCAAGGGCATGTAAATGGTGATCGACTTTATGAGGTTTAATGATTGGATGTAAGAACAAGTTTCTTTGTGAATCTACAAGATTGATCAATATTTTAGCTTGTATATACATAGAAAATATTGCAAGTTACAAGGTTGTAGAAAATATGTACATCTACCTATACCTTTGTTTGTGCAATTGGAAAGTTAAGCCCCTTTTGTTATGCAAAAATACCAAAGATTGTGCTACAGGGTAAAGAGGAAAATGTTTAAATTTTGTTTCTTAAAATGTATGCCGGTATAAGGGAAATACACTCCCAATGGTGAATTTTGTATGATGAGATGATGGATATATAGTATATTGAGTAATGCATTACTTAAAATGGGATATGTAATACTAGCAATTTGATTCATAAATTGTAAATGTATGTGTACACATGACACTTAGGTTGGTGAGCCAGGATATGTTGAGGATTGCATGCCTCTGTGTATAAGTGTGTTGTCCATGTAATCCAAATTACATATATGTATTGATACTAGAGTTCCTGTGTGATCTAGGCTAGAGAGATTATGTGCAAAAGGACCAATGAACCTAGTAAATGTAATATGTAAGTATACTTAGATTAATAATATAACATCATGGCTATAAATACAGTGATGAAAAGAGTATGGGGAGCTAGGAGTCTTGTATAAACACAGTTACTAATCAAACGGGAACTATTACCTCAAAACAATAACTCTAACCCAAAAAAACTCAAAAAAACATGAAAAAACACCCTTGTTATAGGTCAATTTGGGCATCATTCCCAATGACCTGGTTAAATTGGACATCATCCCCACCCCCTATCATTTCAGTTGTTACATGACCTAAGACAAAGAACAAGAACAAATCATCCATGAATTCCATTTCAATGTTTCCAAGATTTGAAGTACATGTTATATCACCTATGAGCTCACCAACGCAGTCTCTCAAGGGGCTAACTACTTTTCATATGCAGGCACCTCCATTCAAGGGTGCTCTACAAAGTAGTTCTCGACACTCAAGGGTGGGTTGGTCAATTGGGAGAAAAATTCTCATTGTTCCGGAATCTCCAGATGGCCAGTTCCTTCTAGAAGAGTGCATATGTGTCAAACTTTGAATCCATGTGTCCATTCAACACTTCTGAGCTGGGAAACATGTCTTGCCTATTATTAGAAATTCATTTATTGTGAAACTACCTTCAACTCATCTATAAATTGAGCATAGATCCTACTGCTTGAGAAGGAAGAAATTGAGTAGAGAAATTCTGGTAGAATTTCAATTGAGGATTTGATTTGAGTAATATGCTGCTGGAGAGATGTTCATTGTGATGAGGCTCGGATGATGCTGGAGATGGTGACATCAAATCAATCGTTGGTTGTAACCTCCCCTTATATCCATTAATAAAGATTTCTGCTTACTTTCCCACATATGTATCTGTATAAGCTTCTGTCTTTCATATTATGAATTCTTATTTGATGTATATGGTTCATGTTTCATTTATTTAACTGAATAACTTGAATAACCATCTGTATATTGCAATCTCTTTGATGTTTAGTGTTCATTCTTGCAAGAAATATTTTGGCGATCTAGCTTGGATTTGAAGCTACAACAAGAGCAACAGAAGGAGAATCGGAAGCGCTTGGAATCCAAGTAAGTTTCTTAATATATTATGTGTGTCTATTTACTGTTAGGAAAAGTAGTTGCAAAGTCTTTAATATGTTGCTCTAAATGCGCACCACATTTAGGGAAGAATGTTTTATCCGTAATCCATAATTCTGCATAACAAATTGGTGACTTCGTTGGGGATTTTACCCTTCATCCTTGGTGTGTTTGCCTCTATTTATCTACTAGTAGCATCTTCTCTTAAATATTAGACTTTTGAAACTAAGAATTGCATTAGAAGTGTGTCTGTAGTTTGAGTTTTTTGTTCTCTGTTGCTCCCAACGCACCGTTGGTCAAGACACAGTGCTTTGCATAGCGCTGTCTCCCACTCAAGGGTGCTTTGCCACACACTGTCTCCCCTTAGAGACTGTGTTGCCCCCTAAGCCAACCAAATTCCCTTTGAATTTTTCATTTCCATTGCTTTCAGCCTTTTGTTTGATGGTTTTTCAAATGTTTGATGCCTCATAGAGACCAGTGAATCTACATGAATCTTCCTCCTTTGAAAAGTAAGTTTTTTCAATGTCTCCTTAAGTGTTTTTCTTTATCATTAACAAATCAAATTCAAAGTATTTTTATTGCTGCATTAGATCCATTTGTTTTCGTAAAGGAAATTGTCATTAAATTCATCGTTTCCTATAGGAAAAATTGTAGTTCCATTCTTCATTTTTCCTAAAAGGAGAAATTGTTGTTAAATTCATCGTTTCTCAAAGAAGAAAGTATTTGTTTTTGTTGATTTGATGCATTTAGTTTCCTTTTTTCATTCACATTAACGGGATTGAAAAGAAAAACCTGCATTTGCATATAGTGGATTGTATGTTTTTCATAGGAACAATCAGGAAAGTTGCATATTAGTTTGTGCTATTTGTTGTTTGCTCTCAAAATTGATTACTCTTTCCCTTTAGTAGCTAAGACTTTCATTGAAAAAGCTAAAAGTGAAAATTGTGCTTATCATTTTAGTTTGCATTTTAGGAATTTCCATCACATCATCGTGGTGAACCTTGAAAGACAAATTGATAAACAAGATCAACTTAAAATTTACATCAATTTACCTAAAAAAGCATTGAAACCATAACGATAACATTTAGAAGGTATAGGCTAGAGATGTGTTCCGATGTCATAAAACATAGCAACTGTCGTTAATTGTCTGCGATACATTCCGAGTGTGATACCTCACTCCACGTACGTAAGTATATCATAGCTTGTCCACGTACTTTTACGTATATCGGGTGGTGTTATAGTATGAAAAGTATAAAGGGGTGCTCTCACTATGTGGTTTCACATCAGAAAATGCTAATACAGACTTGGGCCTCCACGTACCTTTGGGTATATTTGGGAGGACACCTTTAGGTTTCTATCCATCCATAGTGAACCAAGTCGGCTGCCTTGTAAATTGTGATACGCTGAACACAGCATTCGGGGAGATTTCCTGCCCGTACTTCTTGGTTCTCCAGGAGGTATTCTGCGGTTCACAGATTCTTGGTAAAAAAATTTCCTAGCATTACCCTTTTATTTTGTTTATTTATTTTTGGTCATAAAATAAATCAGTCATCATGCAAGAAGAAAATCCCTTTCCCCGTCATTCGCGTAGACTTGCATTGAAACCACCTTTACCACCAGAATCTACTTCTATGCAGCGAAGGCAATATCACTCTACCGAAACTAGTACCATCAGTACCTCTAGTGAAGCATCATCTTCCCATATACCAGAGTCGGCACAAGTTGTTTCTACAAATCCCGGTTCATATACTGTTGTCGAGATGGAGTCCTCACAGCTACCCGTGGTCACGATCCATCCAATTAGTGAGACCATACCTCCCAAATCTGACATTGTTCAACTGGCAGTTGATCTAGATCCTATCTCTTTTTTTCGAGAACATCTAAATCCCAAAGTCAAACGATCAGAATTTGTTCCTGTATCGGTCATCCCACATTCTATTGTGGCCGTTGAGTCTCCCATATCACACAGTCAACCTCCTGAAATATACTTTTGGCCTGATGGTGAAATTCTTCCACTTGGTTTAATTTCGATTGAAGAAATCCCACAAGACGAGACACGTTTAACTCCAACCCATTTTGGGGAGGATCTTTACCTGTACGAGTCTTTTCCTCAATCAACATCCTCTTATTTTTTTGATCTTGTTCCTATTAAAATTCCTATCGATTCAAAAGGGTATACATTTGGTCAAGTAACCATGGTTGAACCAACATGATCGATTGGACCATCTGTTCCAATTGCATCAACACCTGCTCTCACTACACCGTTTATGTTCACAACTTCACTAGATTCATATTTTCATGGTGGCCCTTTGGTCCCATCAGGTTATAAATATTTATCTGTAATTTTCTCTAGTGCATCTTCAAACCCATGGACTTCACCAATGTCATCGTCTGGTATTCTAACTGGTAAACCTATAGTGAGTACTGAACGGCTTGATTCTTTATACACATATTCAAGGAAATATCAAGCTGGTCCTTCTAGGTCTATTCCATCTAGTACCATATCTACTGTACTCCCTGCATTTGGAGAGAAATATTTTCTGTCTTATTATCCTCTTCATGCTGGGGGGCAACCTTTGGTCACCCACTTTGACAGTACTCTGTTATTTTTTGGTAAACCTAATGTTGAAATGAATGTTTGTCAATGGAAGCCCACTCTGCCTATCCAACCACAAACATTTGTACACTCGTATCAACCGGTTCAACCTGTTACACCCACATCACTTCCACTTGTTAATACATATCTACCCTTGCTACAGACTCGGAATTTTGTACAACCATCGTTTCAGGCAGATCCTTTAACTCAATACCCTCAAGTATTGGGCCCACAGACTCCAAATCCTTCAGTTAATATACAACAACCTGTACCTAGAATCATTTATTCACAAGTTGGTTTACCATATTATGGGATGTCACAGCCACAACCAAGTTATACTTATCCTCAACCAAATCCAAGTTATCCTAATTTTGGTTATAACATTGATGGACAAACCCCTTGGCAACCTTAGGTGCAAGTTCCTCAACCTTCATTTCAGCAAGTATCATATCCAGGTTTTGGTCAACATAATACTCAAGTGTTTTCTTATCAAAACAACCCCTATCTGGGTCACCAACAACAGATTCCTTATGCTGGTGCTCAAGAAATTCCATCATACCCTGGCTATTCTCAACCTGACCTTAATAGAGAGTTTCCGTTTGTTGCAACTTTAGAGTTACCAGATTTAAATCGTCTCACCATTGATCCTATCAAATATGCTCCTTAGTGGTCGGTGATACCCCATAAATTACCCTTGCATATTCCTAAGTTCAATGGAAATGCTGGGGAAGACTCGTCGACTCATGTTATGACTTATCATTTGTGGTGTTCATCAAACTCCCTGAATGATGATTCTGTTTGGCTATGTCTTTTCCAGTGTATGCTCACTGGTCCAGATGCAAAATGGTACATTGAATTACCTAGAGCTTCTTTTGATAATTTCACTTCCCTAGCTACTATCTTTTTGACTCACTTCTAGTTACCAATACGATATGAAACTGGAATGGAAATCTTGACTAATTTTAAATAGACTAATGCTACTCACATTTCTGATCATATTCATGAGTGGCATCGTCGTCGTGGAATGGTTAAGAAATTTGTTCCTGATAATATCATTGCTGAGTGGTTCATTAAGTCCCTGTTACCATCTATAACTAAGGATGTGGCTAAGGGTGGTGTCATCACTGAAGAGCAGGTCGTCATTTATACTCAGTCTGGCATGCTCTACGAAAAAATTCCTAACACGCCGCGATCAAATTTTACTGTTCCTCCTTCATCAAAGGAATCTCATGCTAGAGACAGTATGATTGGTATTACAAGCACACATGATACTAGTGCATATGATCCTACACCTTCTTCTAAAATCAATGACATTTCATTTGACAAAGGCAAAAGTGACAAGCAACCCGGAAGTAAAAAAAATGGAAATCTAAGAAAAAGAAAACTTCTAACCTGCATGAAAGATCATCTGATCAATCGTCTGGAAATAGGAAACCTTGTTATGCATGCATAATCTGTAATGAGGAAAAATTTGTTCAGGATTGTCCTCACCATGCTGAAGTCTCAAAAATCATTAAGAATTCACATGCATCAGCTGTGTTGACAGATCCGTTTCCGAATCTGGCCACAAATTTGGTTGCTACAGATCCAACTTCTAGTTCCCAAGTGCTTATGCTATATGTCACAAAACCTTCAACATATATTTTGGTTTCAATGCGTAATAAATATTACGGTAGTCAAGCCATTGATCAACCTACCACCTCGACCACGAATCCATCTATGGAATCGATACCAACTACTGTTATTCCTAAATTGACGATTAAGCCACCAAAGGGACTCGTTCATAAATCAACATATAATCCTCGAGCAAGGGCTGCTCAAAATTATAATATAGTTGAAGATTTGGCTCAATCCCCTTCAGCTATGTCAGCCCTTGAGGTATTACAAAATTTTCCCTCCTAGAAATAGGCTTTACTGTCAGCTATTGGTGGAATTGATTTGAATGATTCTAATCTCATCATATTTAATCATATGGGCTATGTGCCACAATTACCAATAGAATTGGGATTCTCCATACAAGTAAATTTTCTCAATCACCTTGTTAATCGTACTATTATTGATGAGGGAGCATCTACGTGCATTATGTCTCTAAACTGTTGGAAGTCACTTGGCTTGCCGCGCTTATCTCAATCATCAACGACGTTGAAGGCTTTCGATGGACGTAAATATAAGACTTGTGGTATTATTAATAACCTACATGTTGAATTAGGGGGGAAAATAGTGAATGTTGATGTCGAAGTTGTTGAGGGACCCCTTGACTACAATATTATACTTGGACGGCCATGGGTATATGCTATGACTACAATTGTTTCTACATATTTTAGAATGATCGCCTTTCCATAAAAAGGTTCCATCACTGTCATTAATCGGTTATCCTTATTTGCCTTCGCTTCACAAGTAACTAGAAGCATTCCATTCGTTCACGCACCCCAATTAGCACTTCAGAACATTGGTGTAGGACTCTTAAAGGGTTCCACTCTCATGGGAATCTTTGCATTATCGCCGCCTGCAACGTCAACAGAAATTGAAAGTATAGAGACCTGCTACATGATCTCTTCCACTCCATCTGGCTTAAGGAAGAGTACGGGTAATTATGAAATTGTTACGTTGGATGAGTTTTTGCCGCCCAACCCTATTGAGCTGGCATAGCAATCAATCTATCTGGCTTGGGAAGCAAATCCGAAATCAATGTTGCTGGTTGTTTGGGTTGATTGTTCCTTAGATTTTGGTACTCCATCTAATCCTTTCTCCTCAACTTTCTCGATATATGAGAATATTTTGGAAGCCATGATGTCAGAAGGAGAACCATGGGAAGATTATCATCATCATTCCCATCTTCCTGATTATGAAGAAAATAATATTAGTGAACTATATCACCCATCGATAAAAAATTTATTTTCGAATTATTTACCTATTAATGCAATCAATTCCGAGAGAAATTTGTCAAATATTGAAGAAACCATTTCTATCGATATTTCGACCAAACCTGGCGTTGTAGAAAATATTTATGTCGCCGTATCTTGTTCTCTATCAGAACTCGAAACATATCACTCTCTTTTTCATGAATTCCATGATGTATTTTCTTAGTCTTATGAGGAAATGCTAGGCATAGATAATAGTATCGTTGAACACACTCTTAATATGTATCCTGATGTCAAACGGGTGTGTCAACTCCTTCGTCCTATTCATCTGAAGAAGGCCGCTGCCATTAAAGCAGAGTTGAGAAACTTTTGCATGCTAGTTTCATTTACCATGTTCCGCTAATTGAGTGGGTTTCCAACATCGTTCTTGTCATGAAAAAACAAGGAACCATCAAAGTGTGCGTCGATTATCAGGATTTCAATCTTTCTTGTCCAAAATACAACTATCCTACTCCCTTTATCAACCAAGTTATTAACAATTATGCTGGATGCGAAATATTTTCATTCATGGATGGATTTTCTGGCTACAATCGAATCAATATCCACCTAGAGGATCAACATAAGACACCATTCATCTCTCCCTGGGGCACATTCTCTTATCAGAAACTACCATTTGTTTTAAATAATGTTGGGGAAACTTTTCAGAGAGAAATGAATTATGCTTTCAATGACATAAAGCACATTTTTCAACCCTATCTAGACAATTTACCCGTGCATTCACGAAATCAGACTGATCACCCGATGCATTTAAGAGTCATATTCTTATGCTACTGACACTACAAAATATGCCTCAATCCACATAAATGTGTGTTTTGTGTTGGTTCTGGTCATTTTCTTGGATTTTTCATCTCAAAGGAAGGAATTTGAATCAGCCCATTGAAGGTCTAGGCCATTATTGATTTGCTTGCACCATCAAATTTACTTCAGCTACAGAAAATTCAAGGAAAGGCTAACTTCCTAAGGAGGTTCATACCTAACTATGCCGAAATGGCTAAAGGATTTACTCGGATTTTGAAAAAGGGGTTCCCTTCCATTGGGACCAATTTGCACAAGATTATTTTGATGTTGTCAAGGATACTCTTGTCCGGGCGTCATTAATGTATCCTCCCAATTATCAGAGTGATTAATTTTTATATATCGTTGCGGCTGATACGACCATTAATATGGTATTGGTCCAAGTAAAAAAATGGGATAGAACATCCGATATGTTATTTGAGTCATAATCTCAATGATACAGAAGCGAAGTATTCATACATAGAAAATCTTGCCTTGGCAGCTGTTCAAGTTGTCCAAAGATTTTGCCACTATATCCTGTTCTGGAAGACCATTGTCATTCTGGATTGCAACCCCATGACTTATATCTTATCACGTCAATTACTGGGGGGTAAATATTCAAAATGGATTATCATTTTTCAGGAATTTGATTTGGAATTCATCAAATCCAAGTCAAAGAAGTCTTTAGTTTTGGCTGAGCTTCTCTGTGACCTTCCCTCTGATAGTACTGTTACTACATCAGAACCATCAATTCCTGACGAGACTCTGTTTCTGATCGGATCATCTGATCCTTGGTATGGGTATTTTATCATTTATCTCTAGACTCAAACTTTTTGGCCTGATACCTTTCTCTCTGACCAACAAAGTATTCGATACCAAGCCAAATATTATCTAATCGTCGGCGATACACTTTATCTTCACGGTGTCGATACAATTTTAAGAAGGTGCTTCACTCATGAGGTAGCTGAAAAGGTTTTAAATGATTGTCATGTTGGGGCTTGTGATGGACACTTGTCTGGATACGCTAGCGCACAGAAGATACTTCGCGCCCGTTACTTTTGGCCTACCATATTTCACGACTCCATCCTCGTGGTCAGAAGTTGTCATGCATGCCAGATATTTGATCGTAAAATCCGCAAATCGCCAGTGCCAATGCATCCTGTTGTCTCTGTGGGACCATTTTTGAAATGGGGTATTGAATTCGTGACTTGTAACCCTCATTCGTCTGGGGGGCATGGTTATATTATTGTCACAATAGACTAATTTACCAAATGGGCTAAATAAATTCCTACATTCAACAATATAGGACAAACAACTACATTTTTTTTCTTTAATCATGTTATTGCATGGTTTGGGGTCCCACAGGCTATAGTCACAAATCATGAGAAGCATTTTCGCAACCATCTGATGACTGAATTTACTACCAGGTTAGGACTGTCAAATGATAATTCTACTCCTTATTATCCAGAATCAAATGGACAAGATGAGGCTATCAACAAGATTCTTAAACGTATGCTTCAATGAATTATAGGATTTCGTAAAAGAAATTGGAATTTCATCCTGTACTCGGCTTTGTCGCCGTACCAAACCTTGGTGAGAAACGCAACTGGATTTACCCCCTTTCAATTGGTGCATGGTCTGGAAACTATCTTACCAATCCAATGTGAAATACTGTCATTGAAACTCACAATCGACTTGTTACTTGACACCTCAGAATAAGAAGCACATCTTTTTAACCTCATCCATATTGATGAAATGCGTCGTGAAGCCCAAATGGACAACGAAGCGCATAAGAGACGTATAAAGGAGCAATACAACAAAAAAGTCTAGCCTCGCATTTTCTCAGAGAGCGACTTGGTCCTACTTTATGATCAAGAAGATGATGTAATAGGTATAGGGAAATTTGAGCCATTATGGCATGGCCCCTATATTGTCAAAAGATTTCTTTCTAAGGGTGCCTATGATTTGTTGGATTATAATGGAATTCCGTTGGTGCAACCTAGAAATGGGTTGTATCTAAAATGTTACTATGCTTAAACATGAGCGTAGTGATTTTTTGTATTATATTGTATATATATGATGTTGATTTGCATTCACTGTCTTAGTTTGTTTTTAGAGTTTTCTTGACGTTAGTAACCCGCTTTACATTTCATCACAGATGTCTGAATCTTTGGAACCATTTGCTGGATATGCTGATGGTGCTAGTTGTAGTACGCATAATCTATCCTCTATAGCATGGGCCATTTTCGCTTCGAATGACCAGTTAGTGAGTTTTCAAGGGATTTGTATTGGTATATTAACGAAAAATATCGCTGAGTATAACGCGTTGATCAAAATTCTCTCTGATGCCATTTCATTTGATATTAACTGCATCATCATAAGGTTAGACTCACAACTTGTGGTATTACAGCTTACTAGTGTTTACTGTTAGAAATCCAACACTGCATTGTTTGTTCCTAATAGTTCGACTTTTGGAAAGACACTTTGATTTTATTCAATTTCAACACATTTCCAAAAATTTGAACACATTGACTGATTCTTTGGCTAATCAAGTTTTAGACAGACATTTGCAACACATGTAAAGAAATATTCACATAATTGAATAGGATTGCGCAATAAACATAGGAAAACACTGAAATCAAATAGATAGATAGTTATAGGTTTTTACAAAAATTTGTGCCGAAGACACATTGGTCATCTGACCTCAAAATGTATGCAACATGTCAAAATTAAAATAGTGATGCTCATGGTAACATGCTATAGATCTAGCTGTCCTACGCAGTAACTGCATCAGCAGTTAGGAGCGCCTATAGTGTGGCACTGTAGTCGCATGGGTAACACTTTGATCCGGAAATCCAAAATCCTAAAGGCCAACCCCTCTATGCGCTTCCAGAGCTTAGAAAAAGTCTTAGCCATGTCTAGATCTTGAAGGACTCCTCTCCCGACATCCCTCTCTGCTGGCTCATCCACTCCATGCTCTGGTTCCTGCACCAGTTGAACTCAATCAACATCTGCATTACATTAAAACTTTAGTTTAGTCTTGGGAAAACATCAAAATACAAAAACATTGTATAAACCTTAGAAAAATAAAAAACATGGTCAAAACATTCTTACCTATTGCACCCCACCGAGCGCCTTCTGGTAAAGCTAAGTTTGGTTCTCCTCGGAAATTGATGCTTTCGTATGCATACTCATCGATGGAGACAACCTGTCATTTGAATCAGACGAAGAATGCAGTCGAGAACACTATGGACAATAGTCCTGCATGCCTAGCCATTAGTTCCACCCTCCTCTGCATCCTAGGATCTCTAGGGTTAGATATACATAGTGTCACATGTTGTAGCTGCATCAATGGAATCCGCTCTAAGGCAAATGAAATGAGGATCAAACCATAACTGAAGTTTTTATTCCTTCCTCCCTTTGCCTTGTTTAGTTGTTCTTTTATCTGAGAAAGTATAGCTTCAGACCAGTTGAAGACTGTTGGCTCCATGCACTCTAGCACATAATGCATATATGATCTATTCGCTACATGTAGTGTAACGATGCCGGCAAGTTTAGCGATCATGAAAAGAATGGTTCTCAAAGGAAAATCGCAAACGTCACGGATGTTTATTTTCCCATCCTTTCTTGGCTCTGCCCCTGGATAGAAATACTGCAAAACACAATCTCTCACAGTCTCTCCTCCTAGAGCAAACCCTCAGAGGGAAATAGGCAAGCCTCTTCTCGAAAAGCCTGTAAGAATGTACACATCCTCCACTGTAATAGGAACCACTTTGTTCCTAATGTGAAATGAATCGATAGCTAGATACCATGCTCGAACTAAGAACTTCAAGACTTCTATTTGTTGCCTCATCCATGACAAGCATAATTACTTTAACAAGCCACAATCTCTTAGGGCTCTTACTATACCGGGATCATTTAGGGTAATCATATTTTGTTCTTCATGCTCTCTTTCTCTCCAAGTAATCATCATTCTAGTATGATGGAATCCTGAAACATAACCATAAGACCCATTAGACTCCTTTTCATGTAAAAAATTAGGCAAATTTTGGGTACATTGCAAGAATAAAAAATTAGAATTGCGGCCAACGCAGTCTCGAACAAGGGAAAGTGTGTTGCATATATACCTAGGCTTCAATTTAGGTTCTCCACAACGTAATTTTCGATGCTCAAGGGTGCGTTGCCCTCTTTTGAAAAAGAATTTACCCTAAGGGGCCCAAAACCCTAAAAATTTGCAATGAAAGGAAATGAATTGACTTCTGAAAGAAAGAGAGGGTTCATGACACTAACATAGATGAAATGGCGATGGAAACCTTCCACAAAATCAATCGCAATCAATGGCTGAAATTCGTGGGCAAAAACAGGTTCAGAGCTCCAAAATGAAAATGGTAACTTTCAAATGGTAAATATGAATGGTAAAACTATTTTAATTAATCATTTTATTATTTTCAAATCATATTTATTGCTGTGACTATGGTTTTATTATATTTTTATCATGAAACAAATATTTTTAATCCATTTGGTGTTGTTCTGAAAGGTTTTACAATTGATGAGCAGATTAGTCGTGCATATTTATTTCAAGAATGATTTTACCACAAAGCATACTTTTATCCTTATTTTTCAAGCTTTGTTAAAAATGAAAAAGGACGTGAAGCACACTTTTATCTCTTTTTCAAGCTTCGAAAACAACGAAAAATGAACCTTTGGAGTCTTCTTTTAGCTCTTTTCAGAATCCGATAATGTGAAAAGATTATCGAGCACTTGTCTTTTCGAGCTCGTAAAAGTAAATGAATTGATATCTTCTTAGTATAAGTTTAACCCTTTTCCGGACTGAGATAGATTATTTATGAAAAAGGAATGCCTTCGTCGAACATGGCTAGGAGGTTCTCTAAAAATATATTCTACACTTTTCAGATCTGAGCGACAACTTTACGAAAAAGTACTTATGGAGTTTTCTTTCGTCCTCTTTTTCAAACTCTTTAAATATGAAAAAGGACTGGGCTATCACTGTCGTTAGGCTCGTTAAAACATAAAATAGTGACGGGCTTGTCAATCATGACAAGAATCGCGTTTCATTCATCGCTAGACTTGTTAAATTATTAAATAGCGATACATTATTCACCCGAAAGGTTGAATTATAGATCGATCATATGTTATTGTCCTCAAGCTTGTTAAAAAATAAAGAGGTACTGGTCGACAAATGATCGGGGAAAATTTGGGAAAGTGAATGGAACTTTTTACGGTAGCAGGTCACTCTTGAACATGACACTTCACTCCATTTCCATGACTGGTTGGGTTGGGTAATCTTCTTGACGGTTTATTCATACCTATGGTTCATCATAACTTCACTTCATTTTTGGGTCAATGCTGCCAACTCATCTCAGTATCACCGATATGTTCAAGAGAAGTCATCCAGTGAATACTCATCCATCTGCAATACTCTTAAATCTTCATTCTCATGACAGTCATCCCTAAAATTTTCTATATCAAGTCATACCTTTATCTCCGAAATTAGTAACTCTCATTTCGCAATAAAGTGACTTCCTGTCGACGACAAATCATTATCAAGCAAGTTCACTTAGAAACATCATATTCCAGTACCATGAGGTTTGTTACAGCATCGACAAGATCCTCGCTTCCAGAATTTTGACCAAAAGAGTTTTTTTGGCATTCGACATCAAATCATCTATTCACGCCTTATGAAATGTACTACAGTACCTTGAGGGCCATTGACATTAATGGTGGTTCTCTCATGTTTGTTAGCATCTCACATCATTGGTTGGTAATCAAACAATGCCTTACCATGTTCGACTACAAATCGTATATTCGCATGGCTAGACTTGTACTCGAACGATCAAGTGAATGAGATAAGAAGACCCTAGATCTAGTCTCAACCATCTGGGCTACGATTTCAAGATTTTTGTACACATCATCTGTACGGTGTAATTACATACAGATTGTCATCCGAACATGGGCCTATCTCTGTAGGCATGTCTGTATTGGGAAACATTCCAATGTAGATGACTTTCTAAATTATGTACATGTTATTAGATAGTTTATGTGCTGATCATGGGAATTCCTTCCCTCAACAATTCATGATCAAGAGGATATATCATGATGTAATGTATTGTAAGATTGATGCAAGTTTCCACTCCACTTCAGCTCTAGCCCATCACAGTGTAAAGCATCTCATTCAAAAAATATTGTTATTATTATTCTGACTTCATGCTTTAAGGGGAAATCTGTTATAGGTCAATTTGGGCATCATTCCCAATGATCTGGTTAAACTGGACATCATCCCCATAATTGATGAATAGGGTCTATCGTCCCCTATCATTTCAGTTGCTACATGCCCTAAGACAAAGAACAAGAACAAATCTTCCATGAATTCCATTGCAAAGTTTCCAAGATTTGAAGTACATGTTATATCACCTATGAGCTCACCAACGTAGTCTATCAAGGGGCTAACTACTTTGTATATGCAGGCTCCTCCATTCAAGGGTGCTCTGCAAAGCAGTTCCTGACACTCAAGGGTGCGTTGGTCAATTGGGAGCGAAATTCTCATTGTTCCAGAATCTCCACATGGCTAGTGCCTTATAGAAGAGTGCATATGTGTCAAACTTCGAATCCATGTGTCCATTCAACACCTCTGAGCTGGGAAACATGTCTTTCCTAGTATTAGAAATTCATTGATTGTGAAACTACCTTCAGCTCATCTATAAATTGAGTACAGATCCTAGTGCTTGAGAAGGAGGAAATTGAGTAGAGAAATTATGGTGGAATTTCAATTGAGGATTTGATTTGAGTAATATGCTGTTGGAGAGATGTTCATTGTGATGAGGCTGGGATGATGCTGGAGATGGTGACATCAAATCAATAGCTGGTTGTAACCTCCCCTTCTATCCATTAATAAATATTGATGCTTACTTTCCCACATATGTATTTGTATAAGCTTCTGTCTTTCATATTATGAATTCTTATCTAATGTATATGGTTCATGTTTCATTGATTTAACTGAATAACTTGAATAGCCATCCATATATTGAAATCTCTTTGCTGTTTAATGTTCATTATTGCAGGAAATATTTTAGTGATCTAGCTTGGATTTGAAGCTACAACAAGAGTGACAGAAGGAGAATTAGAAGCGCTTGGACTCCAAGTAAGTTTCTTAATCTATTCAGTGTGTATATTTACTGTTAGGGAAAGTAGTTGCAAAGTCTTTAATCTGTTGTTCTAAATTTGCACCACATTTAGGGAATAATGTTTTATCCGTATTCCATAATTCCGCATAAACCCCCCCCCCAAAAAAAGTGTGTATTCTAGAACGCATTGTTCTTTTTAGGATCAAATTTGACCAATTTTTTAAATTATGCTTAAAACCAATTTTTTTCTTGAAAAAAGGATTGAAAAACACCCCTGAAATAGAAAGTGTTGATGGTGGAATAACAAAAAAAAAATCGTGTCACAATTTTGACACTTTTTAACAGTGGAATTAAATATAAAATATTAGGACATTGAAAAATCATAAAATTCTATAAATTTTGATACATGCTGTTAAAGATAAAAATATCACGTCTGAAAGCCTTATAATTGCCAACAATTTTGACTCCTTATATCTGAAAGCCTTATATCTTGTTAAAGATAAAATATCTTGACTCTAAAAAACCCTAAAATTGTAATTGTTTTCAACCATAACATTAAAGATAAAATATCGTATCATAGAAAAACATTAATAGTTTGACAAGTTTTAAATCTTTCGTTTTTAACATATTTGAACCATGAAATTATGGACAAATTATATGACTAATTTTTTTTTATAAAATGAACAAGTAAATGAAAGATTTATTATTCCAAGAGTAATTTTTATTTTAAAGGATAACAATATATCTCTTTTCAAATCTTAGCCTAAGACAACTTATCTAATTACAACCAAAACCTAAAAATCAACCACCAAAACGAAGTGTCCCCTTTCAATGAGGCATAAATTTTTTGAAAATTTTAAAAGTATCTTATACCAAATGTTAACAATAAATAATATCATGGCAATATCACTACATAATATAAAAATTCAACATTAATTTCTAATATATTTTTACTTTTAATCAAATATCAACTTTGGTATATTGAATATAACATAAATTATTTTTTTAATTTGTTGTTGCACTATGGATATTCTAAAGAGATGAATTCTTCATAATTAAAACATATAATCCAACAAGCATAGAAATGACTCATAACTTCATGTAAGATCATATGGAAGTCAAAATATTTATTTCAATTACCATGCAAACATCAATTACATAAAAATTTCTTAGACATTTATTCAAAATTAGTCATAGGTTCCGGCACACCATCAGAACCTACATCTTCAAATGAATAACTGGATGTAGATGAAGATGATCCATATTCTTCTCTTTCATCAACTAGTTCTCCATCTTAGTCAACATGCATGGCCACCATTTCAGATTTCAAAATCCTCTAGATTTACGAATAAATTCAGCAGAGTCCCATCTAAACAATATTTGTTCTGGTAGCAATTTCTTCAAAATATTTATTGTGTTCAAGTGAAGAGTTCCTCTCCATGTCAAATTAAATTAATACACATGTATGTCAACATCCTCCAATCTTAAGACATTTGTGCAACAACGATTTATATTTGTGCCCTTTATTTTTCTCTTTCTGGCAATTTTTTTTCAACGACCATCTCTATCTTGTACACACCATTGAATGGTGGGTACTTTTGGCATACCAATGTACTTCAAAAACCGCAATATATTCATTTTCTTTAATGACCTTTATAACCTTGGAAACCTAGAATGGATAGCCAAGTGGATATTCATCTGCTAACACTGCTATCATGCAACCTTCCTTAACATCCTGCACAGAACCTCTGTAAAGGTCTTCCATGGCTTCACGTTGTACACGTGATCTTCTAGAACTAATTATTTCTCTTTTATCTACCTGTGGAGAATTAATAATACCTTGAGACTATTTTTGTTCAACATTGTGTGTTTCCTCATGTTCATTTGGCATATTTTGTGGCCAAAAAAATAGAGTCTTCAAAAGCGTATCCTCATTTATTGATCTTGAAATCATATCACTTTTATTATTGAAAAAATACTCCCACCGAAATCATCAACATCAAAGTACTCATATGTATCTCTAATACATATTTTAATTTCCTCCAGACATTTATAATAATTTATATCTCTCTTATGCCTTCGTGCATTATGGAGTTCAGAAACTGACTGTAATAACAATACCTTTGATGAAAATATTGGACACTCTGGAATGAACTTAAAAAATGCTAAACCTGATGATGGCCCCCATTCCGCAACAATTGAATACTTCTTGCCCCATATAAGTGCTACCCCATCAATTTTTGTGATATGAAATTGAAGCTAGAATCTACTATCATTAATTTTTTCAATGCATTTCTCCTCACCATGCGATCCCAGAATAAACCTTCACATGTCAATAGTTTCTTCCAACACATGAAAAATAGGTTCTGGGATGTATGGTTTCTTAAAACATTCAATTAATCATGGAAGGCTCCCAACACATTTCCTCCTCAATGTTACTGAAAAACGACTGAACATTTGGTCAATATGGTCATGAGTATGCCCAATAAGAATGAAACCAACCTTTATCTTTTTAAAAATTCCCAATTCAACGAGCACATTTAGATACCCAAAAGAACTTGATTTTTTTTTTTTGCAGCTTGTGTTGTCTAATTATACATATAGACCTTCAGGAAGAATACTAGACCAATGAGTAACCACATCATGGATTATATTTATGGTCAGATTTGCATGATTATGAATATTTGGAGTTGTGAAGTAAACCCTTGGAAACATATTCTCATTAAAGACCATACAACCAACCAAGTGAAACTGAATGAAATTTTCTTCTTGTAATTTTTTTGATTTGCAGAAAAAATGTGGCAGAAGTGTTTTCTTTTGGTCCATACCATCAATTATCAAACCCAAATATTTATTTGGATTATCATAACACTTCTTTCGATGTTTATACAATTTTTGTCTTTCACTTGTTTGATTATTGTGATGCTCTTGAAGTGCTTTAACAATAGAATCTGCACATAAAATAAAAGAAACATATGAATACATATATTTCATAGTTGATAACTATCCAATTTTTAAAAATAATATTATGAACGCATACCTCTTTTCGCCCCTTAAAATTTATCTCTTTTTGCTTTAAGAGAAGCATATGTACTGGAAACCCCAATCCTTGTCTTCTTAGGAATACAAGAATTGTTGAATTCATTCTTCCATACCCTTGCAAAATATGAATATGTAATAAAATTACCAACTCCTTCAACACCTTCTGCATATTCTTTGTATAAGTTGTAGATTTTGCATTTCGAGAAATTATCTGGAATATGTATTGTGTCTTTATTTGGAATACACTCTCCATGCTTTGAAAATAAGTCTTTCATCCATGACATAACATTATTTGTTGACGGCCCAACCTCTTGTTTATAACGTACTTCTGAATAATATGTGGGATCCTTTTCCACTCTACCTTAGATTCTTGACAAACAAAAATTACCAATTTAATGCAACATTTTGAAAGCCTTTCTACAGAGAAATACATTCCCAATATGATAATCATAACCTACTATTGTGGATTGCATGCAACCCACTAAATATGAATTTTGAATGCTTTTATTCATTGAAAAATATCTTTTCATTTTCTCCAAAGCATAGTTGAAATCCATATGTTTTAAGCAATCCTTTCGACAACATTCACTTGAAATCAGATGAACGACAAAACTTCTGCTTGTGAGATATGTTGTCCTAACCCTTATATAACTAGAATATTTTGGATTGATATGAAAAGGTCTACTCCTACTCCTAGTTACAATATTTTCTTGCAACAACTTCATCATTCCATTCGCCTTTGTAGAAGCAGTTTCATCACCCTTAGGATTATCCCCGCTATCATCATTCTGAACATATTTAGTAAATTCATCAGCATCATTACCTGGAAAATATTCATTACCATCCTCACTTGAAGACAAAGATTCACAAGAATCATCTGCGCTTTTGAAACCCTGACTCAGATGAAATTCTTCACCATATTCATCCATGCTTTTGAAATCTTTCCTTGGAGGATTCAATTCTACATCACCATGAGTGACTTTTAAATGCTCACTTAGAGAAAATGTATTATTCAGATCTGTGCCTCTAAAATTATCATTTTCAAGAAACTCTTCTTCCTCCCCTTCCTTAGTGGTGCTCTCATAATCCTTAGTATTAGGCCTAAGTAGAAGCTTTGAATCTCTATTCACTAGAAATTCTTCATCCCGTCGCTCCCTTCCTGACTGGTTCTCTCATAATCATTAGGATTAGGAATAAGTGGACGCTTTGAATATCTATTTAGCGGAAACTATTTACCCCCGACTTTATTAGTGGTGCTCTCATAATCCTTAGGATTCAGATGAAGTGGAAAATTTGACTCTGGAAATTATTCATCCCCCCCCCCCCCCCCCTTCATCAGTGGTGCTATTATAATCCTTATCATTAGGATGAAGTGGAGATTTTGACTCTGGAAATTCATCCCCCCCTTCATCAATGGTGCTCGCATAATCCTTAAGATTAGGACGAAGTGGATATTTTGACTCTAGAAATTCTTCATTCCCCTCTTCATCAATGGTGCTCGCATAATCCTTAGGATTAGGACAAAGTGTATATTTTGACTCTGTAAATTATTCATTCCCCTCTTCATCAATGGTGCTCGCATAATCCTTAGGATTATGACGAAGTGGATATTTTAAATTTGGAAATTCTTCATTCCCGCCTTCATCAGTGGTGCTCGCATAATCCTTAGGATTAGGACGAAGTGGATATTTTGACTCTGGAAATTCTTCATAATTCCCTTCATCACTGGTGCTCTCATAATCCTTAGGATTAAGTCTAAGTGGAATAAATGACTCTCGATTTACAAAAAATTCTTTTTTTCTGCCCTTCATCAATTCTGTTCTCATCATCCTTAGGATTATAACCAAGTTGAAAACTTGACACTCTATTCATGGTAAAATAACTCCTGTTATATTCAACAATCTGAATAGAGTTGTTGCGTGACGAAGAGGTTGATGCTGCAGAAAGAAAAACTTCACTATCATAAGAACCCATGACTTTCAACAAGAAGATATCAAATGGTACAAATGCACTCTCTCCCAATGACAATATATAGCTTAAAGATTGAAAATTTTGCTCTAAATTCCCCCCAAAAAATTATCACTAAAACTTTTCCCTCCAAAGTTTCCCCCCATTTTTTTCGCTAAAAATTTTCCCTCCAAAATTTTCATTTGAAATATTTCCCTCCAAAATTATCTTTTAAAATGTATTTCAAAACATTTTACTAACCTGTTGGTCTTGAAATATTTCACCCTACTTTCTATTCAAGATATCCACAAAAATATTCCTTTCATGCATTCCTTCCAAACTAAAATAAATTTTTTATTTAAATGATTTCACATTGACTACGTATTGAAATTAATTTTTAAAATTTATGTTTTATATTTTGGCCGACATTGAATAAGCGTTAATATAAACATATAATATAAACTAAATATTAATTTTCTTAATTTTAATTTTAATCCCACATTTGAGAAACGCTAAAGCAATTGCATAATATTCACTATATAATAACAATCATTGTTTCTCTTCCTCACATCACATCAAGTCTCTTAGGTTTTGTTGGAGCAATTTTGTGTAGGTGTTGCATTGGCATTGATAACACTTTGAATAAGAGTTTTTCGCATTTGAAAGGTTAGTTTTCCTTCTATTTTGACCATTTAAATATGAATTGGGGGAGAATATATTTTTTAAACGGTTTTTATGTTCCAAAACTATTTTTTTATGGTTTTTATGTTCCAAACCCCCACTTTTTTTATAGCGAAGAAAATGGAAAAAAAAACTCAAATTTGTAGGTTTTTTAGGACAAAAATTTAGAAAAAAAATATTTTTTAGGATTGATGGGTTCCTCCACAAAAAAAAAACCCAAAAAACAACCATGCACGTAACAAAAAATATTTTTATTTATTTATTTATTTATTTTACTTAAAATTGCAAAAAAATAAAATTTTAATTTTTCTCTCTTTTAAATATATATATACATATTTTTTTAACTGGATGATGTATTTTTAATTTTTAATTTTATTTATTTAAAAAAAATATAGATTTTTTTTAATCTTTATTTTGTGTGTGTGTGTGTATATATATATATATATATATATATATATATAATTTTTTTATTAAAAAAAAATCATATTTAATATAGTTTTTTTTTTTCAATTAATTTTATTTTTCCCTGACCAAGGGCGAGAATTTTGTTGTCTGCGACAGCACATGATCTTGCCAGTGAGGCTTAGGCCAGCCCGGCCTTTCCTGCTTGACCATTACGACGGGTGTGGTTTGAATTTGTTAATTTTTATTTTTTAAAAAGTTAAAAATAATATATATATATATATATATATATATATATATATATATATATATATATGTATATATATATATATATATATATATATATATATATATATATATATATATATATATATATATATATATATATATATATATATATATATATAAAATTAATAATCAATAATTTTTAAATATATGTATTTTTAAATTGTTTAAAAAAACAAAATATTAAAAATTGTTTAAAATAAAACTTATTTTATTTTGTTTTTAAAAAAACTTAATATTAAAAAATGTTTAAAATTTTATTTTTAATTGCTTTAAAAAATTAATATTAAAGAAAAAATTGATTGATTTATATATATAATTTTAAAAATATATAGTTATACTACGAAAAGTTACATAGTTATTTTTTATTTATTTAGACTTATATGGTTTTAAAAATAATTTGTATTTTTTTTAATTTATTTTATAGAATAAATTTTCGATTAATTTTAAATTTATATTAGCAAAATTTTAAATAAAAATCGATTAATTAGGATATGTGTTTTTTCATGAGGAAGATGACATCAAAGAAGAATTCTGTGAATGTTTCTGGATCAAGGGTAGCAATTGCCAAATCTAAAGTTGCAGTTGGACGCACTATGGATACTGCTCGATGCATTATGGATATTGGTGAATGCACTAAGATTATCGATGGACACACTATGAAATTTGTTGAACACACAAAAATTGAAAAACGTAATAAAATTCAAGTAAGTGGCACATCAAGTACAATCAAGTTTTTTTTTGAATGGAAGAAGGTAGAGGAAATAAATAAAATAGATTTTTCATGGTATCTTGAAGACAATGAAACTGATGATGATATACATATCTATCTGTTTGGTGGTATCATTCACTTAGGTGAATAATATGAGCTGATGGGCAGAGTACGAGACATATGTTTGGTGCCGAATACAAATACTATTTATGTTCATTCAAGAATGGCTAATAAACGTGAAAATGTTAGATATCGTCTATCAAAGGTCAAGTATGACACAGATGAAACATCTACAAAGTTGTGTGCATAAATCACAAGCAACATTAAAAATAACATTGTAAGTATGCTTATATATATTTGTGTTATGCATTTTTGTAAGGATCATTCAATTTTGTATAAATTATTGATAATTGACATATTTTATTTTGTTTCATAGGTTTTTGTTGAGCTTATTTCAAACATGATTGAGGGTATTTATTATATGGAGCCAAATGTTATGACGATGATCAATAATTTCCACACATAAACATAAGAAGAAAGGAGAATGAGTCAAAGATCAATAGTTCGTGACACTACAGAAGTACAAAAAGGGGATCAACGAAGACTCCCTAAGGTGGGTCAATCTAGTAAACATAAAAATGTTGCTTTTGAAGATGTGGAAGATCAATCTAAAAATTATGTTAGCACTAGTGAGGAGGAGATTAGAACTGTTGTTAAAAAGGAGAAAACAAATCAAACACCAAAAAGAAAAATGGCCAAAGATGTCTCTCTTCTAGCTGATGATGAAGAGCTTGTTTATCAAAAAAATGATATGTTAACTGGTAAGAAGAAGAAATCAAATGTTGGTCAACCTGTAAAATTAATGAGCAGAAATGAAGAACAAACTAAAATATCTAAAGGAAGCAGAGAAATCATAACACTAGGTGTTGGCACTACAAGGAAAATACCCTCTAACGGAGGTTATAAAGGAGGTTTTTAGTGTTATAACATTGGCCAAAATTGTAAAAAAAAACATTTGCTACAACATTCATTTATGGTTACAGAGGTTTTGGCGGAGACACACCAGTGTTTATTTTGTATTTTTTAGAAACATCGACCTGTGATAGTGTAATTATTGTGATTTTTCTAAATTCATTATTCATCAAAAGTCGACACATCTTATAATAATATTCATATTAATTAAATTTTTATTAATGCATTTTAATGTGATGTTTGGATTAATTTGTTATATCATATCATAATTATTGTGGTTTTTTAAAATTCATTATTCATCAAAAGTCGACACATATATATCTTATAACAATATTCATATGAATTAAATTTGTATTAGTGCCTTTGAGAATGACAATGGAGAACGCAATAGCGACATTAATGGAGAAAAAAATAGAATAAATTAAAACACACACACACACACACACACACACACAGATATATATATATATATATATATATATATATATATATATATATATATATATATATATATATATATATATATATATATATATATATATATATATAGATAAGACAGTCTTTGTCATACAAAATGGGACAGTTATTGGTATCCATTTGTCTTTCAATTGGGACACTGTGTCCTTTACATTAAACAAAATGTCTAATTTCACAGACAAATATTTCAAAAAATACAATGTCTTGCTTTGATATCCAAACATAGTGATCATCATTCTTCGCTTGAACTGCTGTCATTGCTAGATCTACTTCCATGACTTGGGTTATTTTTAGGAATGTTTTGTTCACGGTGTTGATTGTTTTCTTCTTCTTCACCTTCCGTCTACAAACATAAAAATAAACTAAAATGAGCATATATACATTGGTGAGAATAATAAAATTGCAATATTAAATAATATACATCAATGAAAATCGAAAAGAAAAATGACGTACCATAGCAACAATTGACACATAAACTATACACATTCTTTCAAAACCATGTAACATGCCATCTTTCAAAATTTCATCTGTTGGCGCAGTTCCATACTTTGTTTCCTGCAAGTTTTATACCCCATAACAAATCATTTATTTAATATAAAAGTTTTTTTTGTTCTATTAATTATATATGGAGCTAAGTAAACAAGATCGATAGATGCTTACAAATTCCACAATTAATTTCCGATATGCCAAATTATACTCACAACCCATATTTAAGCCAATTTCAATCAATTTTTCTGATGGTTCTTCTTTGTATGTTAGCACCTGTTTGAAGACATTCAATGATGTTTTTTGTAAAACAGCTTAAAAAATACAAAAATGAAATCTAGTTAAGTTGTTGTAAGGAAGTAACAATTACTCACAAACTTAGATATCAACTCTTTTCTTCCTTGTCGTCCTATTTTATGTGTTGAATAGGTTCCATTTTCTTTTATTTTCTTCAAGAAAATTCTTGAAAATTAATATTTAATGCTAAATTGTTCATTTATTGTACGTAATTATCGAAAAATTCAATGATTACATATTACATTTGAACGTTGTTGTTGAGATGGCTCCTCCTGCGATGCAATTTTTTCCATTTCTTTGACCATCTCCTTGTACACCTTTTTGGACATTCCTACTCGCATATTTTTGATATCAGCTCGTTCATCTTTTGAGATTTTCATAATCTTCCTGAAAATGTAACATGAAAATAAACTATTTAATTTTTATATTGATATATGAAAAGTAAATAAAACAAAAGTGATATTTATAAATAATTCTAGACAAACATTTAAAGGAATATTACTTTTTCATTCCTTCTTTTTTGTTGTTGTATGTTTTTTCTATTAAAAGTCTAACATGTCTGATTGACCAATTCTCTAGAAACTCTTCCTGTAGTTTAGATAAAATTTGGTTCTTGGAATCAATGGATTGGTTTTTGTATTGTAAGTAGAAAGAACGTCTATACATTCATTCCACTAGATCCCTCAAAATTTTGTAAAAGTTTTTCCCCCTTTCGGTAACCTCCAACACCACTCTAGATGAGCTAAGGAGCAATTCATTTTCATTTGCATGTTCTATTTTTTTTCTTTTCTTAGAACAACATTCCTTTTCTGATTTGTTGGTCCCTGTAGAAAATTAAAAAAATGTGAATTAATAGACTATTTGACACATGTTATCTAATAATTTTAAGTATATTATTAATGAAAATTAAAAAAAGAAACTCATATTGGATTGATAGTAATTTTTCATTCACCTGATTCATCCTTTTGCAATTTTTCCATCAAGATTTTATGCTCTTCTGGTCCTAGATTAGAAATAATCTTATCGAGCTTTGTCATTTTGTGGCTCTGATACAAAGTAAAGAATACATATTAGTTAAACCTATATATACTTTAAAAATAATATTTTTTGTAAAGAATTTACAAATAAATTTCCTTTTCTGCTTTTCTTGATGTGTTATCAGTATTTTTGTTACTTGATCTCTTGTCAATCATTTCTTTATCAATATGAAACTGGTACCATATCATTCATTAATATATTTATAAATGAATTTTCAACTTTTCAAGTAAAAAATATATCTCAAGAAACCGTGCGTCGTTCATGATGTATGCACCGACGATTGTGCATGAGTATATTATAAATGCACCACAAAAATAGTATAATAGAACATACGGTGCTATCCTCATAACATAGCGTACCAGTGCCATATTTTAGATATGGCACACTGATTAAAAATAAATAAACTATTACACAGTACTTGCGCGATGCGCTAGGTTACGCAGGGCGCTCCGATAAAAAAATCCATTTTTTCCAAAAATTCACGCAAGGGCCGAATGGATTGGGATCTGACTATGAAATTTGTCCCATGGGTTGGATGTCAATCTAAAATTAAAATTCCTAATTCTGAAATCATAGAAACAAGGAGAATAAAGGGTAGAAACAAAAAAAAAATGAAGGGTTTAGGGTAAAAATGGATAAACTGCAGAAAAAGTTTAAAAAATAATCAAATTTAATCACGAGATGGTTTAAATTCTATGATACAGGGTTTGAATCACCATAGGTTTGGTTTCTGATTGTCTAAATACTTCTGTTCGAACGTATGTTGCTGCTCCACAGTGCTTTCTTGCTCTCTTGCTCTAGGTATGTCTCCTGCAAATCTCTGGCTGAAAATTTTAGCAAAAATAGTGAAATAATGAAAAGTGTTTAGTATTTAAAGAATTATTTTATGAAATTATATTTTTGAAAATATTTTTCCACCCATTTTTCAATTTGCTACTTTTTTTTCACTTAAAGAAAATAGAGTTGCACTTTTTTTATTTGCGTTTATTCGTCATTGGTGCGCCACTTAATAACATCGCACCGGTGTGTCCATTTGTAACACATCACCGTTGCGTAGTAACTAAAATGCATCGGTGCAGTTATATGTACAGTAGCACCGATTTGTGGTTAAGGCACCGAAATTACTTTTAAGTGTGTACACCAAAATTTAGTGAACTCCAACCATAGAAATTGAGAATTATAATTTTGTTCATTCTTGAGAATTAGAATTAGAATTAGAATTGGATAAATTCTTGATAGAAATAACTATTCTTCCAATGCATTTTGTTTACTGCAGGAGGTCCCTAATAATTATGTGGAGAGAATGAAATGTGGGGTGTGTGAAGATGCAATACTATAGGGTCCAAGTGGGTAATTGTGGCATGTGAACCTGTGCTATGCTAAGACGTGGGCAGTTTTCACAAATGGTTGGGAAAGTTTTGTTTCTGAGCAGTTTATTGAAGTTGGAGATATTTTAGTTTTTAGACATATTGGAAATGTATATTTTTTTGTGAAAATATTTGGGCCATTTCTTTTCAAAACTACACCTCTTCTTCTTTCAGAAAAATAAACTTAAACCTTTCCATAACCTGCAACAAGAAAAGGTGCCCCATGATCTGCTTGCTGACCCATGATTTTTTTGCTTATTTGTAAGTTCCTCCTCCATCTTAGAATCCAATTTCCTCTTTTTTCCTTTGTGCTTTCTATCTTGATCTTAACAAAATTTATACAATCTCTGTTTTACGAGAAACTGACCTTGAATGTTCTAGGAGCAATGACAAGGAGTCCTTCATTCTTCATTTGTTAGCAGAAGAAGACCGATTTTCAACTAGAAAATGAAGTTATTACATGTGGAGGCAATGGTTTCCCATAGAAAATTAGTATAGGTTTGAGCAGAAAATACATTGCAAAATGGGCTATTATATTAAATTTTCCAATGGGAAACCGATTTGTAGGTGGAAATATTGTAGCTGTAGGTATCTATGATTTTCTTCCCACATAAATGGTCACTGGATTTCCATTTATAATACAAGTAGAATTTTTACTGGTTTCATCCACAGGACCACAACTCAGACAAGTTAGAGATGCCATTCAGGTTCAATTGAAAGCCAAAGATGTGATTTTATGCGACGTCAGCTTTGTTGGTAAAAGTTTATGTAAGCCAACCGAAGCTCTGACAATACTCCCAGTTACTTTTAAACACATTCTGGAGAATATTTCCCTTCATGGGATCTACCAGCCCAATCAAGAACGTAAATTGATCTTTCTCTGCTGTCCTTAAGGGAATGAGAATCCTTCCCGTCATGGTGCCTCTTGGCTTTATCGACTACCTCGATTGAACTTTCACTACTATCCAATATTTCCCTGCCATCCTTGTAAGAATGAGAATCATTACCTTCATGTGATCTCTTAGCTCGTTCAAGAGACTCAATTGATATCTCTTTGACATCCCTTAGCGAATAGGACTCCTTGCTTTCAAAGGACCGTTTCACCTTGCTGGTCGCCAGAGTGCCGATAGGTATTTATCTGCCATCAACTCTGCTCTCCTTTTCTCCATCATGGGACCTCTTAACCCTATCGCTGGCCTCAACCAAATTCTCTCTGTCGGTCTCGACCTGTACTCCTTTTCTCCTTTTGTACTATGTCGAGCTCTATAGCCATTTGCATCCCCGTAAGCGTCTTTGTCCGTCTTTCTATTTGAATCACTCATTTTCTCTGCTATAAATTCTTAGCCGAAATTAGAAATCTTGTCTTTTCAAACCCTCATATCCTCAGAAAAATTCTTGCTCGCGATTCAAACCCTCCACTGCTCCAATACTGCACTTTACAGAATAACCTTGTTCCGATGCGTGGGGTCTTATAGGCGCACTGGTGCGGTTTCGTAAGATCAAGGTTTATGTTTTGGCATGTTGTTTTATGATGCACCAGTGCGGAAGAGTTGTGAAGCACCGGTGTGTCTTAGTACTAAAACACACCGGTGCGTGTTATGATGATAAGCGCACTGGATGAAAAACCAGGAATCTCTGCTAAAAATGGCGTACTGTATAAAGTTATTTTTTTTGTATGTAAGATCATAATAAAATAATGATAATTCTAAAGTACATGAATTTATTTGCATTATTTTATAAACTTTATTATGTTACAAAAATTCATATTATTCTAGATTTATTATTTTACAATTATTTATAAATTTACAAATTTAAATATTTTAATAAAATCATTTAACATTAATACAATTACAATTTTACAGATATTTTACATACAATTAGAATTAGAATTAGAATTAGAATTTTGCAATTTCACATACAATTATGATTAGAATTAGAATTACAATTTTAATTTTACATACAATTACATTTACAATTACAATCATTTCACAGTAATACAATTAAAATTTTACAAATATTTTACATACAATTAGAATTAGAATTAGAATTACATTTACAATTACAATTACAATTTTACAAATATTTTACATACAATTACAATTAAAATTAAAATTACAAATACAATTACAATTTTAGAATTTTACATATAATTAGAATTAGAATTACAATTTTACAATTTGTCATATATACAAATACAATTAATATCATTTCACAATAAATTAAATATTAAAATTACAATTAAAATTTTACATACAATTGCAGTTAAAATTACAATTACAAATACAAATACAATCTTACAATTTTACATACAACTAAAATTTCAATTTCAATTACAAACACGACATAATATTTAATAAATATCATGGTCATTTAATATTAAATTAGTTAATAAACATCACGATCATGATAACCATCGTACAAACATCATATTCGACTAAAAGACACTTTCAAATTCATTAACATCATCGTGATCGTGATCATCTAACAAAACATAGTTAGCATTGTATAACATCATCACAATACAAACATCAAATATACATCTCATGTCAAATAACTCATGCTATCACATACACATCTATCTGCAAGCTGCACATTAAATGAACATATCTAACATGACCTAAAAATATACACATCATGATGATCACCAACGTGTAAATTAAGTACAACTGCAACATGAACATAAAATACATGGACCATATATATATATATATATAATAACTGCATAATGTTAAAAATATACAACTGTAATATAAATGTCATGGATAAGTTGGTGGTACAACATCAATAGCAGTACTAGTCGAGGCCTGATCAGTCAATGGTGCAGCCTCGACGGTCGATGGTCCATCCTCATCTCCATGATGACTGCTGCTAGATGCTAGTGGAGGGTCATGCTCATCTAGTGTGCCGCGAGGTGAACGATCATGAGATGATGAGTCCCTGCTCATGGACTATCCATCACGTGGTGCATCTTGACCACGCCTATAATGTACAACAATCCTCCTCAACCGCGTAACAACAGTCATAGCTCCTACGACATGCCACATCAAGATGTACATGTCACGTGACATGCCTCTCCACATCTGTAATAGCCTATCATCAGCTTGTATGTCTCTCTAATGAGTGGGCCTAATGCCCGCCTCAACAATCAATGCACTGAGTTAGTCACCCAACTCCATCCTGTATCTAGTATCAAGTCAACTGCGTTTAGAAAAATGCGGTACCGGTGCACCAGCAGGAGCATGTCTCTCTACACCGGCCTCCTCATGATGATCCTCGACATCTGGCATGCCCTGATCGTCATCAAGATCCACACCTAGATCACGTGGTGGTGTTGGCGTGTCCTCGCCATCAAAAGAGCCAATGTATGCAAAATATATACAAGTACACAAAACTAATTAGACAATTTCATTACACAATTTAATAAAAACAAGTTAAAGAACATGTTAGAATAAATTCAAATAAAACAGTAATATTACCCCTATCATATGGCGGCTCATCATCTGTGAAGAGGATGTTGGCACACCCTTGCCAATCCAATCTAGCATAAGGATAGGGGACCATAATGAAGGGATGCAACTCGTCAACACTAGCTAGCAACTCCAGTGCGTCATGTGATATCCTGGCTCGAAACATAGTCTCGACCCTCTTGGGAATCATCTACCCCCACATGTGCATCCGTGCCTCGAACATCGACCTACAAGGCTGCCGAACAAAAGTAGGCCTCATCTTTTGAAACCTCTCAAAAAATAAACAAAAAAGCTCTGAAGCAAAAGGGAATTTGAACCTCCCTTGTGATGAGCACGACATCTATCTAAGGTTGTACAGAACTGCCGCAAAAAAATAGAAGACCACCTGACAAGTCATGGCTCCTGTACTAAAGAATCAACATAATATAGAAGTGAGCAACTAATGCGTTGCCCGTCACTGGTGTTGTGTGAAATGGTTGAAATGAGAAGTGAGAGGCACTGCACCTCCTCACTACCAAATGCACCAATACGTAACTAACCTCCAGTGACCTGAAAATATGCAGGAGATAGTACTGATGCTCCGATGTATCTCTGGGAGTAAAATAAATGACTCCCTGCTACACAACCAGCTGGAAAATCTAGGAATGAGGGAAAATCCACCCCTCTCCTCGATAGCCCTATAATGAAATTTATATCCTCCTAAGTGGGTGTGTACCACTAGTTAGGACCAACCTAGAAATCCTGTCAGTGGGCATTCCACCTACGGATAAGATGTCTCAAAAAAAAACCATGGGCCTTTAGGGAAGTATCCTCCTCATAGAACTTGAGGAGGCCTACCTGCCTTAGAAGCCCCTGGGTAGCTGTTGTAATAGGGCGAGAGTACGCATCTCTCTCCCTCTCTTGTGCCTCCCAAAGGTGAACCATGTCATACTGCTCCACCTGTTGTTGTTGTTCCCCTTCTTATCTCTAAATCATTGACATATAAAATGTTGGCAATATGATGCAGATTGTTGTCCTTGATGGCAACCCACTTAATAAAGATGAAGACATGAGATTGATGGCATGTGTTGTCCTTGATGGCAATCCTCCTGATGAAGTTATTCTTGACTTGATGGACTTGGTAAATGATGCAAAACTGATGTGATATGATGTTTGTTGACAATATGATGCAGAGTGTTGTCCTTGATGGCAACCCAGTGAATGAAGATGAAGACATGAGATTGTTGACATGTGTTGTCCTTGATGGCAATCCACCTGATGAAGTTATTCTTGACTTGATGGACTTGGTAAATGATGTAAATCTGATGTATCTACAATGAGTACAGAAGGAAATGAAGAAAGGAATTCAATATGTGCTAGATCTATGATTAAAATAGTATGTCTCAAGGCATACACGGATTTGTCTAGGTGAAATCGCGTATGCATGTGGGAAAGAACGTTCCAAGTCGCGTATGGGCAAAAGCGCTCATAAAGTGCAAAACCAGGGGTAACCACCATGGTATTGACCCATTGTATTGGGTAATGATTTGTCTAAATGACCCCGTCCAGGAATACCATCGGAAGTAATGTGGTTTTGGCTCATGGTATTGAAAAAGGGTAAACCTATATAAAGAGAAGAAATTCATTGTGCAAATGGTGAGTATGGGTGCAAGATGTCTGAGCTTGAATGAATACTTCTATCTGGAGTATATCTGAATGGAAAGGGTTACAGTTGAATGATAGATCCAAATGCATGAAGCACCAATGATGAAGAAGGGAATCTAGATCTGAAATGTATTTGTATCTTCTAGATCTGTTTATGAAATGATTAGATCTGTGATGAGGCGAACATACGATTTTGGTAAAAATTGAAATCGTGTGATGTATACGTTAGAAGAATTTCCTTGACCTAAATGTCTGAAGAACCATACGCTAGTTAGTCAAAGAGGAAGCGCGTATATACGCGGATTCGATGAAGAGAAAGCGCGTATGCGCAGTGAAATTAGCTCTGTAATATGTGCAGAAGTATACGCGGGTTTGTATGGTAGAAGGCGCGTATAGACGTAGAATCAGTGAAAGGAAAGCGCGTATGCAAAATAGGGTTTGCTGAAGCATGGGGTATGAAATATCTGATCTGTTCTGCTGTGTTACTGCTATCTATCAATGATGTATTCTACAGTTCTGAGTTTTCTGTATCAGTTTGGTTGTATGATTGAGCTTAAATATGGGGAGTGGGTCCAGTATGAAAATATGATGAAACGTGGCCTGCAAGTGGTGTCCTAAAGGAAACTTTGGATCCAGTGTGAAAATTAATGAAACGTGGTCCATAGAGGTTGCTGAGGGTTGTAGCCTTCAGTCAGGGGGTTGTAGCTCCCTTCCAGGAGAGGCTGGTAAACGAAATCAGGGGGTCGTAGCTCCCTTCCAGGAAAGGCTGGTAAACGAGTCAGGGGGTTGGAGCTCCCTTCCAGGAGAGGCTGGTAAACGAGCGCAGGTGGGTGCCTGCGTGCTGGTAGGAGTCTGCGCCAGCACATATGTTGTAAGATGTTTTCTCTATAATAAAATATTGAAGGCTGAGCAGCTGCAGCGGTGGTTTTCTCTGACTTGGTTTCCCTAAAATCTGGTGTTCATGTGTGATGCTTATGTGTGATGGTTTATTCGATTTCTTCACCCGCCTTCTTGTTTTATAGAACATCTAATAAATGAATTATGGAATGATATAAGTGAAGAACTAATGGCATAATTAGATCTCTGAGTATACGCGAGTTTTATGAAGGATATCCGCGTGTATACGCTAGTTGGCTTCAGCAAAGTAGCGTATGGGTTTTAGAGAGTGAAAAAGTAAAAAGTTTCAGTTTGCTCTAAATACTGATTCACCCCCCCTCTCAGTATTTTTCCCAACAATTGGTATCAAAGCAGGTCCTTCTACAGAAGCTTGATCACTTGAAGGAGATCCGTCGCAATGGGAAAGAAGCAAAAGAAGAAGGCTATTCAAAGCAAGGAGATGTCTCAGAAAACATGTATAGCAGAAAATGGAGAAAATGAAACAGGTATTGAGTATTATTCTTTAGTTGCTTTCTTGTGCATGCAATCAGAGAAATGGTGAAAGAAGCCAATGTCATGGATCTAGAAGAAGTCATCAAAGATCAAGAGTTGAAGATCAGCAAGATCTTGTATAAAGAAAAAGATTCTATCTGAAGTTAATCTCTAGAATGAAAGAACGAAGGATGAAAAGAAGTATCCAAGAGGTTGTATGACAATGTAACCAATCAAAGTAAAGGACTTAAAGAAAACATCTCGACTGACGAATCTGGAAAAATCAAATAAGAAAAATAAAGAACTTGAAGCAAAAATCATCTCGGTCAAAGAAGAATCATATAAGGAGCATGAAGAACTTCTGCAAGCATTTGAAGAACAAGGAAAAGGGTTGAAAGAAGAGATTCTAAATCTGAATGATCAAGTAGAAGATGAAAGAGGGAAAGAAGAAAGCATGAAGAGGCAATGCCAAGGATTGGAGGTTGAGGTAAACATTCTCAAAGGTAAATTAGAAGAAAAAGTTAAAATTTTGAGGTTTCAAGATATTTTACTTTCTTTGTACGGACAGCAATTAAGTATCAAGATGCACTATAAAGTGATTGGTTTCAGCATTTGAGAGAATCAGCCACCAGGAAGTGCTAAAAATTCGGAGGATGTCAATGCAAAACCTGAAGTGTTGAAAGAGACAGAAGGTCAACCAACAATGATGACATCTCAAAGGAAATCAGTCAATAATGTTGAATGCTTCAAATGTCATAATTATGGGCATGTTGCAGCAAATTGCAGGAGCATATCATTTCAGCCTCAAACTAAGCAGTTTCTACATAGAAAGGGCTGGTTCTTCGGGGATATTGTTTTTCATGTAACATGTATGGACATAAAGCAGCCGATTGAAAAAGGAGGAAGATTAGAAATACTCATTATGATTCTTATGCTTATTTCTCTGGACACATGAGATGTTATTCATGTAACAAGTATGGACATGTAGAAAAGGAATGCAGGTTGAACAGATATGAGAAATTGGATAACTTCCAGCACACAAATAGAAAGTTCAAGCAAATTTGGAAAAAGAAGGAGGACCAATCAGAAACGTAAGACTCGACCCTCTTTGCGATCATATAATAGGCTTACTTATCTTATTATTTGCGGGAATGATGGGATACATTATGAGATTTAGTAATGTATCGTCACTGGGGGAGCAATGTATGATGAATATCGTGGTTGATTTGATTTTTCTGGTTATATGTATTTTTGACAGAGCATCTGATATGAAGAAGACAGGTACAGGAAGTACAAGTTCAGGGGGAGATGAAGGAATGTGAAAAAAATTTCTATGCTTCACTTTCCATACGCGGGTTCGATGAACAAAAGTCGCGTATACACGCGAGTTCCAACAGACACAGTCACGTATGCATTGATGATAAGAGAACTTATATGATAGCTGAAGATCTGGAGCAGAGGTTCAGGAGGAGTATCAGTATGATTGTTAATAACTGTATTATTGACTCTGTATCAGCTTAATTTCTCAGTTCTAATTGATGATGATATAATGCTTGATGTCTTATGTTGAAGATTATGGATGAGTCCTGTTTGCTTCTTGATGAAGAGTATTCGTTGCTGAGATGAAAGTCTTATAATTCAAAGATAATGACAGATCATGCAGAGATTGTTGCTGATGACTTGCTGATGAAGATGTTCAGGTTGCACAAGTCAAGGAGGAGCACTGGTTCAGGGGGAGCAGCAGGTTGAATACTAATGATTGCATTGTTGGCACTATGACTGCTTATTCTTGGTTATTATGATACTCATGCTTAAATGATGATGACTTGGTACATGGTTTAGTATGATGAGATTTTGAGCCTTGTTTGCTGAAAAGTATCTTTTGTGCTCACACATGGATGAGTTGGTAGTCATTTGATTCAAAAATAAGAATAGATCATGCAGAGTTTGTTACTATGGTTGAGATCTTTTCTCTACATATGTTACTTCATGATAAATCTTAAAGATCATGGTGATATTGGACCACATGGATGATTGACACATATTTGAAGATGTTGGTCTGGTATGATAATTTCTCTTGGAAAGATTGTATTGATGCTGCAAAGAATCTGAAGGCTTGGTTACTAATGGGCTTATGCTACAACCGGTGGATGACGCTTGAAGACACAACTACACTGTTCTGTAGTCCAGGGAAGCATTCAAATATCTCAGAAATAAGCTGAACACTGGATTTTTCTCACAGAGGATCAGATCTGGTTAAAATTTAGAAGATGGCATTGGATACGCGGATTTCCTGAAACACAGTCACGTATATACGCGAGTTCCTGCACATAAAACCGCGTATGTCTGATTGCTGACAAATTTCTGTTTGGGGACAGCTTTCTTCAGCACAGCTGCAGTGCTGTTTGGTATCTCTGATACTATTTGGTATCTCTGGTGGTGTTCCAGTTCTCATAATGCTATTTCTAATGTTTTGATAAATATGCCTTGATGATTTGTTGGTGAAAGTGTTCAGGATGCACAAACTAAGGAGGAGCCTTAGTCATATGGAAAGGATGTTCGGATGCACATTTTCAGGGGGAGCCCTTGTATTGCTAAGTATAATGCATTGTTGGCATTATGGTGGTTCTGAAATATGTTCTCTCTCTTGAGGAATTTCTGGTGTTGGTCATAAATGGTCATTTTTGTAGTTTGATGAAAAGGTCATGTTGAGACCCATGATGTAAAATTGTAATATTCAGTCATGTAGACATCGATTTTGTAAACCCACTTGGTTGGGTAGGCGGAGTCAAATTTTGGAAACCCACTTGGTTGGGTAGGCGAGTCAAATTTTGTAACCCACTTGGTTGGGTAGTTGAGTCTCATATGTAAATCCACTTGGTTGGATCTTTGATGTAAGTATGAGTCTTTTGTGATAGGAAGTTCATAGAGTCATGTACTTCATTGAAAAATATGTTTGAAGATTCGGCATGAACTCAGGGGGAGCTTGGTCACTTCAGTATACATCAGATCTACATAACGCTTCTTCTACATGAGGAGAAAAGGGGGAGAGTGTGTTAATTTTGATCCGCCCTTTGCCCTTGATGTCAAAGGGGGAGAGTGACATGGTGTTTGAGTGAAGAGAAAGAATGGTGTCAAAGAATGGGGAGAGTGACATCGTGTCATTGTATGCACCTATCTGTTGTGGTGATCAAACACCATCGTGGTTGCCATCAAGTCCAAAGGGGGAGATTGTTGGCAATATGATGCAGAGTGTTGTCCTTGATGGCAACCCACTTAATAAAGATGAAGATATGAGATTGTTGGCATGTGTTGTCCTTGATGGCAATCCACCTGATGAAGTTATTCTTGACTTAATGGACTTGGTAAATGATGCAAAGCTGATGTGATATGATGTTTGTTGACAATATGATGCGAGTGTTGTCCTTGATGGCAACCCCTTTGAATGAAGATGAAGACATGAAATTTTTGACATGTGTTGTCCTTGATGAAATCCACGTTCAGTTATTCTTGACTTGATGGACTTGGTAAATGATGTAAATCTGATGTATCTACAGTGAGTACAGAAGGTAATGAAGAAAGAAATCTAGTATGTGTTAGATCTATGATGAAAAGGGTATGTTTCAAGGAATACGCGGATTTGTCTAGGGGAAGTCGCGTATGCACGCGGGAAAGAACGTTCCAAGTCGCGTATGGGCAAAAGCGCTCATAAAGTGCAAAACCGGGGGTAACCACCATGGTATTGACCCATTGTATTGGGTAATGATTCGTCTAAATGACCCCGTCCAAGAATACCATCGGAAGTAATGTGGTTTTGGCTCATGGTATTGAAAAAGGGTAAACCTATATAAAGAGAAGAAATTCATTGTGCAAATCATGAGTGTGGGTGCAAGATGTCTGAGCTTGAATGAATACTTCTATCTGAAGTATATCTGAATGGAAAGGGTTACAGTTGAATGATAGATCTGAATGCATGAAGCACCTATGAAGAAAATGATGAAGAAGGGAATCTAGATCTGAAATAGTATTTGCTACATCTGTTTATGGAATGATTAGATCTGAGATGAGGCGAACATCTGTCTGAAGTAAAGGGTAAAATCTGTGTGATGTATCTGTTCTGAAGAATTGCATTGACCTAAATGTCTGAAGAACCATACGCTAGTTTGACGCAGAGGAAGCGCGTATATACGCGGCTTCGCTGAAGAGAAAGCGCGTATGCGCAGTGAAATTAGCTCTGTAATATGTACAGAAGTATACGCGGGTTTGTATGGTAGAAGGCGCGTATATACGTGGTATCAGTGAAAGGAAAGCGCGTATGCAAACTAGGGTTTGCTGAAGCAAGGGGTATGAAATGTCTGATCTGTTCTGCTGTGTTGCTGCTATCTGTATTCTACAGTTCTGAGTTGTCTGTTTCGGTTTGGTTGTATGATTGAGCTTAAATATGTGGAGTGGGTCCAGTCTGAAAATATGATGAAACGTGGCCTGCAAGTGGTGTCCTAAAGGAAGCTTTGGATCCAGTGTGAAAATTAATGAAACGTGGTCCATAGAGGTGCTGAGGGTTGTAGCCTTCAGTCAGGGGGTTGTAGCTCCCTTCCAGGTGAGGCTGGTAAACGAGATCAGGGGGTCGTAGCTCCCTTCCAGGAGAGGCTGGTAAACGAGTCAGGGGGTTGGAGCTCCCTTCCAGGAGAGGGTGGTAAACGAGCGCAGGTGGGTGCCTGCGTGCTGGTCAAGTCTGCGCCAGCACATATGTTGTAAGATGTTTTCTCTATAATAAAATATTGAAGGCTGAGCAACTGCAGCGGTGGTTTTCTCCCGACTTGGGTTTCCACCTAAAATCCTGGTGTTCATGTGTGATGCTTATGTGTGATGGTTTATTCTGTTCTTACTACAAATGCTTACTGTTTATAGAACATCTAATGAATGAATGATGGAATGATATATGTGAATAATTAATAGCATAATTATATCTCTGTGTATACGCGAGTTTTATGAAGGATATCCGCGTGTATACGCTAGTTGGCTTCAGCAAAGTAGCGTATGGGTTTTAGAGCATGAAAAAGTAAAAAGTTTTAGTTTGCCCTAAATACTGATTCACCCCCCCCTCTCAGTATTTTTCCCAACATTAAATAATTTTTTTTTATTAAATGATACATGTATTTAGGAATATACATATATAATTTTTTTTGGAAAAAAAAAATAGACCAATCGGTGCACCACAAAAAATAGTCATGCACCAGTTCTAGTGCGTTGTTTGTTTGTCGCACGCTGGGGGTGATGCCCCAGATGACATTCAACACATCGTATGAGGTGCACTTGAAAATTTTTAAAGCACCGTTGACTATGTATGGTGTCAGAAGAGCGGTGCACTGACTAAAATATACGACTCAGCGTGTATAATTCTGTCAGCGCACCGACTTCCTGACTAATTACATAATCAACGGTGTATTATTTTACCAGGCCGCATCGGTGACCTTGTCGGAATGTCTAATGCGGTGCGTTGACAGACACCGGGGTGGATATTTCCGTCAATGCACCGCATTGCCGCTATTCCACATGGTCAACGGTGCAGCCGACTAAATGACCATAACGCACTTTTTTTTTTTTAATTTTTAAAATAACGTGGTGTGCCTTTCGGTACCGCCCTAGATACAGTGCAGATACAGTTAGCACCGGTTGTGGTACGACCTGTAAATTTTACAGGCAACACCGCTTACCCATGCGAGCTGAATGGCTCGTGTGCACTGCGCAACAATTTTTTTTTCTTTTCTTTTAAATGGTTAATTTTAAGGTTATTTGAAATTCTAATCCGCTAAAAAGCTTAATTATGGAAAAACAAGAAAAATACCTATACATTTCGTCGTCGAGGAGGCATATTGGCTATAGAATTTGCAAAAGAAAATTTGCCCACTATTTTGCAAAATTCAAGTTGGAGATTGGTGGGCAATCCACAACAACAGTGCGTGCAATGGATGCAATGGGAGCACTGATGTCAGGGTGGCTCAGAAAAGGGTAAATTGCACCAGTGCTTGAGAGCTCTGGAGCACTGAGAAAAGTGAAAAATGATGTTTTTTTGCCATAATTTTATTTATTTATTTAAACCTATTTCGGTGCGCGGGATTTTATAGGCACACTAGTGCAGTTTCTTAATACCGCACCGGGCGGTTTTGGTTTTGGCATGGTTTTTTATGATGCACCGGTGTGGTTTCTTAATACCGCACTGAGCGGTTTTTGTTTTGGCGCGGTGTTTTATGATGCATCGGCGCAGAAGAGTTGTGAAGCACCGGTGCTCTACAGTAATACGGCGCACTGGGTAGGTGTGTACAGAGCGCATGGTGTTCGGTGTGCCAATGTTTTGTGCGCATTGGTGCTTTCTCTTGTCAAGCGCACCGGTGTGGTTTTGGATGATAAGTGCACGGAGCAGAAAACATCCGCAAAACCCTCCGCCCGCCAACCTCCTCTAGTAACATTCGCTAGAAACGGATGTATGGGGTATTTTTATAAGGGGTTCCTCAAAAACATCCGCTAGAGGGTCTTTTCCTTGTAGTGCAAGTTAGAGGATGGCATTATTAAAAAAAAACAAAATGCCATTCGATCTGAGTTGAGGAAGAATAAATTAATTTGTGGTGGCCAAACATTTGAGCTTAATGTCAGCCAATTCTTTAGGCCAAATGAAGGACAATCTCAATATAAAATTAGAAAGGCACATTACCTACATGTACATAATCTGAAAACATTGTTAAGGTTAAATCCATATGCGCATGTGATTAATTATGTGGTTCTTGTTGATCCACTTCAGGTTTCCAAAAAATAGGAATTTGACAAGACACAATGTTCTGATTATAAATATTATGTAATTGGAGGGAACCATTCGGTAGAGGCTAAAGGTCAGTTGATTGAGGAATATCCCAATAACTATATTTTCCAAATAGTGAAATGCATCATTTATGCTGATTTGACATAAACATAATCAAAATTATTCGCATAGGATCATAATGTAGATAATGAGTAAATAATGAAAATTAATTTCATCCAAAGGGTTAGATTTATTCATAATGAATTCATAGAAAAATGTCATGGGGATAAGGCAAAATTCATTCTAAACTTTCGGAATGAATGTTTAATGGAAACAGGTTATCAAATTGATGAAAAAATCAAATCAAAAGATGGAAAAATGCATTCAAATATATTCAGAAGCATGGATAACATTTTTCAGTTGGCATTTAAAACTGGGGAGATATGGGAATTGATTGATGAGATTTTTGAGTGATGGGAGAATATTTCCATAAAAAATCATAAGGTTAAAAAGTGTAGACCCATAATATGTACCAATAGTAAGACATGTCCTAAAATGAAGAAACTTTTAGAGGATATGACTATCACACCTTGGAGAACAATGAAAGCAGTGAAGGATGATAAACTAGTCAAATCAGTATTATCCTGTGTGAAGTTAGGTGATTTATCAATGGAGGAAATGTGTGCAGAATTTCAAAATAAAGCTTGTTGAATTATTTGTACTTTTCCTTTGATTATAATTTTATTTAAAAAAAAAACATATTGTTGTTGGTAGAATTTGTTAGAAATCTCACTATATTAACAATTTTAACTTTATTTATTCAGTCAAAAGATTTATATAAAAATACAAGAACATATGGTTAAAATGTTGAATGAAGACAGTTGGGATGATGTTGTGGGCAACTACCCAGAATCAAGTTCTACAACAACACTTAAAGATTTTTATATTGCATTCAATAAGGTATGTTGATTTATACATTAATTTTACTCATATGTAAACTATTTTTATTTTATTAATTATACATATATATATTTTTATGTCATTAAAGATGTCAAAGAAGGATGCAAATGGAGTACCAGATACTTTCAAAATATTTATTGAAAAAATTAAGTTGGAAAAGATGAGAAAGAAAAGTCTTATGAATTTTGAACTTAATCCTACTCTTAATCATTTCAATTGGAATGGGTTCAACAATATCCAATCTCAAATAATACTAGGCGATTGTGAAGACATTGCAAATCTCATACCTAAAAGGGAATATGCCCTAGTTATTGCAGAAATTCCTCATGGTTTCAATTTCCCACACATTAAATATGATAGTAAACCATATACTTATCAAGATTTTAGTAAAGTGGTTACGAGCTTTCAAGAATTCATAACATCACCACTTTGGATATTTGTAACATTTCATTTAGACACACAATTTGCAATGTTATTAACAAGCTTCAAGGGAAAAACAAACTCAAGGATGTAGCTTACATAGTAAGAAATTGAAATTGTATGTTCGATTAATGTTATATTTTTTTTATTTATGTACAATTTAATTGAAATTTTACTATGTTATGTTATAGGTAGAAGTCAAATATTATTTCTTCCGAAGATCAGCCTATTATAAATGATTGATATTTCATCCATGTTGAATGTTGAATAAAAGAGGATATCTAAAGACCTATTCTTCTGAATCAAGTGGATGGGAAGATTCATAGTCAAGTACTGGTTCATGATGTTGTTTTAAGAAAACTAACATATGAGGATAAATATTAACAAGGAGATATAGTTATCATTTATCAAAAACCACAAACATTGATTAACTATCTTATAGATCTATGTTCAAATGAAGGAGATTGAGTTTTGGATTTATTCTCAGGTTTAGGTAAGTTTTATTATATAAAATTGAATTTAAATATATATATATGTGTGTGTGTGTGTGTGTGTGTGTTTATACTAATTTTCTTAATTATTTCTTTTGTTCTCTATGATTAGGTACAACGCTAGCATGTTGCCTAAAAAAAAGAAGAAATTGCATTGCCATTGAGAAAGACTGAGTGCAATGAAAATTTATTCAACAAAGAGTTAATGCTCTTCAATTTCTTCCAGATGCAATGAAAGAAGTTGGTTTGAGGAAAAGGGGTTTTAATGAATCACATGTGGCAAAAAAGGTAAAGGAACCGCAACCACCGTTATACGAAATGATTGGAAAAGGACACTTTGGAACATTTGCAGACATGAAAGATCCATTAGAATATGACAATGACCAAAATGACCAAAATGAAGCAGAAAATCTTGCGGAAGAAGGCATTAATAATGTTCTAGAAGATGTTGAACAAGGATTAGTCGATATTATGGATTAGCTTTAAGTTATGCTTGCAAATAAAGCTCAAATTTGAGATCTATTAATTAGTTTTACTTGTAATGTTTAGAATTTCATATTTTATGAGAAGAATCCTTATTTTTTGCAAAACACATGTGTTTACTATTAATTTTTGACATAAAATTCATAAAAAATGCTATTTTTTAAAAGTTTTTTTGTTAAAATTTTCCCTCAAAAATCATTTATTTAACATGTTTTTTTTAACAAAAAGTCTCGAAATGTGTATTTTTTCATTGTATTTATATTGAAAATGTGTATTTTATTGTCATATGATTAAAAATATTGGTTTTTTAGCAACCATTATTTGATGTGCATTGCAATATTAATTAACAATACATAAACATATATAAAATATTAACTTTAAAATATTGACCCTTTTTTATTTTTTTAACTATGTGAAAAAACGAAGATTTCATTACAAAAATAATAAAAAATAAAAACAAGTACATAATTACACTTAAAAATAAACATCTCAGGGAAGAAGAAGACATTAGAAAATGTATAGTGTCAAAATCAACCCTCTAAAAAAAATAGGTGATTCTACATCACCAATTTTCAAAATCGACATGAAAATCATGACATTTAAAAAAAAAATCATAAGAAAATTTAAAGTGCCAAAAATATGCTCCAAAAAAAAAAGGTGATTCTGCATCACCACTTTTCAAAATCGAGTGTTTTTTTTGCTACCTTAGAAAAACAGGTACCAGGTAATTTTCTTGTTTGATCGGTAACTGTGTTTATAGCAAAGGTGCGAGGATTATAGGCCTTTGCGAGGGGACTAAGATAAGTGTTTTCACCACCTAATCCACACCTCAAGTCTTGTGGAAGAAATATTCAATCATTGGGTGTGCCCTTGGGGGTGAGTCTTGAGCTGAATTTACTGCCACTTTATCTCGACTCCTCTATCTAGGCTAACTCTTAGTGAAGCCAAGGGGGATAGTCCGTAACAAATAAAGTAAGGCTAAGTAAGCTACAATAAAATAAATCGATTATTATAGGAGTTTATTTGATTACCAAAAATACAAAAACCAACAATATATAACTCATAAGACTTACAAGAAAATAATTAAATGGCAAGATTGAAATAGAAATATAGACCAATGCCTAAAATATATGTTTGTGTATTGAAATAGAAAATGATAAAAAGTAATGATGGCCTAATGAAGATGTTGTCGAATGTTTTAGAAAAGTGATCTTGGTAAATTATGGTTAATTTCACTTGGAATTATTTAAAGTGAGTGCAAAATGGAGAAACATATATGTGATAGGTACATGATTTCAGGAAAAGGAATTAATCTATGGTTTGCTTCATTTATGGCTTTTATCCTTTGAATGAAAACAAGAGAGTCACTTGGAGATCCAACAAGGAGAAATGCAGTTTCATGGAATTCCCATGATTTCACAAGTCAACAAAATGCTTCCAGAATTATGATAAAAGTTAAAAGTTTTTTCTTAAATTAGACTTTTGATAAAAAAAAAATTACTCTATGAATCATGCCAAAGATCAAGCTTTCACTTGTGATGGTCGAGAGCATAACAATACTTGGAGAGGAAAATTCGTTACTTTATTTTTAGAGAAGGAAATATAAACTAAAACAAAAGGAAAACTACTTTATGATTAAAATAAAATCTAAGCCAATAAATGAATGTTTTGTGGTGCTTTGGTTAATCCCTTTAAGTTAATTTAACCAAATCGAGGAAACCATGAAAATGAGACAAAACACACAACCCCCTAAGGTAGGGGGATGGGATATCCAGGAGACTCCCACTAGCTCCCTCAAGGTTACAGTGATGTTTTAGAAGGATTTGTACCCTTTGAATAAAAAATTTCTTAGAGAAACCCTTCAACAATACATCAAGTTCATATATAAACTCACCAACAATGTAGCATGCCAATCAATCACCCAAGTTCCAAGTCAATCCAAAGCATTGGTCCTCAACAATAGTCCATCATAATTTTTCCACAATTTTTTCCACAAGATGCCATAAGTTTTTCCACAATATTTCAGCAACATATCTTGGATTATGCCACAAAGCTTCACATTATACCTCATAATATTATCCTTGAAACTTCACATGGCTCCAAAAATTAATGTGTCTCAGAGCTTCACACATCCACATATATATAGCCTCAAACTTCACATCATTCCACCGATTAATATTCCTCAGACTTCACACTTCTTCCACAGGGATGAGCCACAGAACCACAAGAAGTTTATGCATCAATCTTTGTCTACTACTCCACCTTGCAAGTATCCTTGAGCAAGGGAAAATCAGAGATATGTTTCACTTTTGTTTTCTATTTCCAAAGTATCCTTCTTTTCTTGTATCATATATATATATATATATAGATATATATATGAGTGTGATATATATTCCAAATGAGGAATTTGAGTGGGCTATATATATCCTCCAAGACATGCGAGAGGGTGTCACTTAAGCTAAGTCAACATGATGGTTAGGAGGGCTGACTTGGGAACTTGGTAGGCTAAATAACACTTAACAAAATTCAACTTTTCTTTTTCTTGCCAGGGTCGTGAAGAACATGCCCTTAATATTTTATTTTTAATAAAATAAAAAGCACAAATAACATGCTTAATCAAAATAATAATACAAATTTTCTTCCATGCTTTTCATCAAAATAAATATCGTTCAAAGTACATAAATAATTATGAATGACGTCCATTGCTAAATATTTCAATACATGGTGCCTCTACCTAGAATTCAACAAGACTCCATAGCACACGATGTCCCCACCTATTAAATTCTACAGGAATCCAAAGAACTCAATCTCCACCTGATTTCACCACACACACAGGAATCCAGAGACTTAGTCTCCACTTGTTAGACCACACACGAATCTAAAACACATCCCCTGTAGCTCCACCAAATGTCTTTTTATTTTTGAAAGCTTTTGTCAATGTTTGTGCTTTCTCCTTTTTTGAATGTCCTCAAATCCCTTTCGCTTACCACACTGTCATTTTCTCTTCTATGTATCCTTCCTCTCCAATTAATAAATCCATTTTCTTTTTTTGTTTTGTTCTGCTGCATGTTCTAGAGCCAACATGTCCCACAAGAGCAGGGTTGGCCATCCTTTGGTCATGCACCCATACGCTTACTTTATTTCCTATACAACTTATTTTTAATACAACAAGGATATGTGGAGATTAAATGCAACATTCTGAGGTTGTATTTTCTCCAAATAAATTCCCAAACAACTTCTACTCCATAGACTTTCGATATATGTCCACTCTTTGTCTAGTCATCATTTTATAATTTACATCCATTTACGTGAACAATTCATATAATAATATTTAGATGAGGGTGAAAAAAAGTGTTATCACATTTTAATTGTTTTCTTCCATTGTGTTTGCATAATTTTTCAATGTTTCATGCAATTTCATTTTATCTTCTCTTAGATTTTTATTGTACTTATCCAAGTGTTCCTTTGAAGATATTCGTTTGTTGATTTTAGTTGGGAATGAATTGAAACCAATTGATACTTGAGTTTTTTTACCTCATTCTGAAGTGGTTCCCTCAATTGCTTCTTATTTTTAAGAAGAAAAAAATGGTATTGCCTCAACTACCATCCTCTGTAATTACCACCAAAAATCAACAATTTTGGATTTTAAGTTATGCATATTCATGTCAAATCCAAAATTACATGTTTTAATCTATGCAAGGGTTACTTTTTGAAGCCTATAATGTTTTCATATCTCTTAGCTAGATTCACCTTTAATGATTCAATTATTGGTGACGAGGAGTAGACATCACCCATAACACTCATGGATGGGATAACTTCCTGTAACTTCTCCTCTTGTGTTTGTAGGGGCTTCTTTAAGTCATTTGAAGCCATTTTTTTTGTTGGACTACCATTGCTTTTTTACCTTGACCCTTTCCACATTCTTTACTATGCATTTTTTTTTCATATCCATGTTATTAATATGATTATTTTTTTCCCTATTCAAGTTCTTTAATATTATTTGACACACTAGTACATTTCATATTTCTGTCTTTCAACTTATGTGCTTACCTAGAACATGTTTTCCTTAAAGTGTTTATTTTTGTTATCTTGTATTTATTCATCTTGTGTTTATTTTTGTATATCTCATGTAACCTCTTCTCTCATGTTTATAGGGGTTTATTAAGGTCATTTGAAGCCATATGTTTTGTTGTACTACCATCACTCTTTTACCTTTACTCTTGCCACCTTCTTTACTATGCCTTTGTTTTCCTTATTCATGTTCTTAATATGATTTTTTTTCCATGTTCAAGTTATTTAATCTTATTTGACACACTAGTACGTTTAATATTTCTATCTTTCAACTTATTTTCTTGCCTAGAACATGTATTCCTTAGGGTGTTTATTTTTTTCCATATTTTTCAACTTGTGATTCATGCTTCTCTTGCTCCTCTTTCAATTTATTTTAAAATTAAGAATTTTCATTTTCAATCAATTTATCTTTATCCTTCAACTTGTTACTTAATTTAGCCTCGGGAGTACTTGTAATTTTCATTGGAGATAGAGATAAAACCATTTGTCTACTTCTCAACCCCTCTTGAAGTCTTCTAACAGTGTTGTTAGATGGAGCCTCACTATCTTCAAACCTTTCCTTGATAATATCAAGAAATATTATAGATTACTCTCTAATTCTGGATACCTTTTTTTCTAATCCATGAATGGTAAGATTCTTGATGTTTATGGTTCTCATTAATTCTTTTGCTTGCAACACAATTTTTTAATGCAACACTTTGATCATCCTTCATGCATATAAAGTTAACCATGTCCTTTAGTTAAAAAAATTTCTTCTATCTATATATAGTAGAGGAATCCTCCATTATAACTTGTTTGTAATGCATCATTCTATGAAATAATGAGAAAACAAATCTTTCATCAAAATTGTATGTTGGCTTATGTATATTTAAAATTGGAGATGTTGAGTCATCATACTAGGAACATTATGGTGAAGTTCCATTTGTTGAGGAGGAATTATATTAGTTATATTCTCTAAAATACTACAAAAATAATCATTTACTATTTCCATATAAATTTCGATACTACTTCATGCTCAAATTCATTTGTACAAGCATTTAGGTATGTTAAAAATTTGGCAGTATTGGCTTCATCTTGGGTAGTTGTATTAGTAAAATTTCCACACTATTAACTGGAGTCCATTCAAATACTTCCTCAATGGTTTCCTTCATTTTTTATTCCCTAATGTAAGTTAACAAAAAAAAATTAAACACTTGGTTGATATAAATCAAGAATTTTTTGCTGTGTGATCGTGTAATTGAACTAAATCTTCTTGGTTTTACTTTCTCGTAGGGAATAATATACCATTTTTTGAATATATCAAGGAAATTTATGACCTTGTCTTGAAACCAATAGATAACTATCCTTATATAAAAATTATAATTCTTATAATGATTCATAATTTTCCTAAGGATATGTCTAATCAAATATTTGTAGTCCATGGGGAACATCTTGCATTTTTAAACCATTCATAGGAACAAATACATTTTTTCCAAATATTGTACTAGCCCCAATGGCATGAGGAACATAAAATAACCCTACTTGAAGACTCCATCCAAAAGGAAAACTAATATTTGATGCAATCACATTTGAAGTTAAGGATCTAGGTGAAGCCATCCAACCCTAGGTTGAGAAGTTTGATTTTTCCCTATGCTAAATATGAACTTAGTTTACTCAGTAAAGGGATTTATATATTATGGAGGCTAAAATGATTAATAGATATTACTAGTGGAATGCCCCAAAATGAGAATGCAGATGTACTAGGTGTAGGAATAGTTGGACATATGCACTAGTAGAGGGTAAGGAAGACATTATTTAGATTCATCTAAGGACACTTGGATATGAAGTGAAAACTATCCCATGGTGGAATCACCACTCGCACCCAAAATTTACTAAGGACTGAAAATAGGAAAAAATGGCTCACTATGAATTTCATTTACTCTGATGAGTATCAGATCAAAAGGATGGTTAGAGGAAAGTTGAAGTTGGGTGGTGGACTCTTGTATACCACTTTAAGAACAATTTGCTCATATCCCTCAAAAATTAAAATTATCCTCCTAGAATTTATGGTTTTTAACTCATTGACAGTGGGATATATTATTTGCATATGCAAAGGCACGCCTTCCTACTCTTTCAATGAAATACATTGAATTCTATGAGATAAATGAAGACTTTTTTTAAGCCACGGTGAATTATGAAAATTTAGACAAGACACCCTATGGACAATGATACTGAAACCAAATATTAAACTCTTATCAAATCTTAAAAAATATAATATGAAAACCAATCAATAAATGGGGTCTTTTAAAATTCATATTGGGATGATCAAGGCCCAAGTCCAACCAGCAAAGGTAATAGAAATAGTTACACTAACTTCCCTATGCCAAAATTTATTAGCACAAATTCTTCACAAGTAGGATGGATATCACCTCCAAGAGTAATAATATGGTGATTTAGCATATGTCTTAGGTATAGTAGGGACTTTCCACCCATAGTCACCTAAGTCACGTTTCCTAAGGAATGGTAACTATGGTTATTAGTTCAAAATAGAATGTTTATATAGAATAGAAATGGGTTGGAATGACATGCATGGGTAGGGAAACTAAGCCCAAAATCTCAATGAGGGATTGTTCACAAATAATTTCCCCCCTAAGAGATTCCCAGATGCATATTAGTACAAAAAACACTATACATAGTCAATATATCACTCCATGTCGCCCCTATGTGACCACATGTTAGAATTCTATGTTAGAGGAGATTTCCTAAAAAATTCCTGTTGTTACTAAGATTTTTCCACTCTCTATTGATTTCTAATTCTATTTCTATGGTATCGGAGAGCTTACTCTCCAACATAATTGAAGGTTCTAAATTATAAATTCAAAATGCCTAATTATTTTTAGTTAAGCATTTATTTTATAGTTTTTTTTACTCAAAGGATATGGAATGAAACTTTGATGATGTTTGATAAACTCTTCTCAACTCAAAATATGTGAAAGAGAATAATATTCAATATATATTTCTCATCCCATGAATGTTATTTAAATAATTGAATAAATATTTCCTTTTCAACAATTAAAATTTTGAGAATCGTCACACTCTTCTTATGTGCACTATGAATACCCACAAATATAGTCTCACAAACACATCCAATGCTTCCAATGAAATTTATCAAGAGACATTCAAAACCTTAACCCTTGATTATGAAATTCCACACACACACACACACACATATATATATAAAGTACAAATGTGAATCGCATTCAACAATGAAAAATGGATTGAAATATATTGGCAATCATTGTTAATCACACACTAATGTCTATACTTGAAACAACACCCAAAACGATCACAAAATTACCCAAATTTTGTAATTTGTATTTGTAAACTTGAAGGTTTGATGAAATTTGCAAGTAAATTTTTATGTATTTTAGGAAATTAGGAAATTTTCAAAAGCACATAAATTAACAGTTTTTAACTCAGTTTGTAGCATAAAAATAGATACAATAATACCATCACAAGACAGAAAAATGATGAAGGAGTTCACCCCTCCTGGGCTACATCTCCTAGTCCAGCTTCCAATGTTGGGCCTCTTTCATTAAGTCCTAAAATACGTGATTAAATGGATTTGTAGTGCTCAGAATGAAAAAATAATGTCTCCAATGGCTCTAGAACAGTGAAAAAACCCATGTTGGGCTCAATTTGGCCAAAAACTAAAGAATTTATGCTCTAGAGAAGTTTTTCTACTATCTGCTCTACAAACTACACTAATTTTCTAACCATTCTATGAATCCACCATTTTTGGAACCGGTGAGTGACAATTTTTTCGAGTGCCGGTGAGATTCACGCTATATTGGGTGAAAAATTTTGCTCCCTTTAATTTCCCAATGACCCCCCGTGAGCGGAGATATTGGGCCACGTGCCCTCATCTACATCATTGAATCTGGGTTGGGCCATACCCGTGCCAAATTTTAACTCTGCTATGGTTGTGGTATAGTTTCGTGGTCACCCCACTTTGGTTTGTTTACATGCCATAAAATCCACGTCCAAAATACGTTTCAACATCGGGATGGTTATATTCCACAATGGTATGTTAACTGCGTGCCTGAACTGTGGCACTATTGTATTAACCAAGGCTTTGGGTCGGGGTTAAGCCTGAGCCCTCAATGTCATTTCCTACAGTCTCATGGGTATGGGGTGACCGAGGATAAAATATTAACCCCGACCCTGTCCCTCAATCACCATAAAAATAAACTTTAAATAAAAATTTGAGCCTTAGTATATTAAGATTCACTGGGTGGCATGGTGGTAAGGAGTTGTGTTTCCTGACCACAGGTCATGCATTCAACTCACCTGGAGGCAGTTCAACCCATAACCAAAATTTTGATGCGCTGTTGAGAGGCCACGTGGATTGCCTCCATTAGCCCACATGGCTTCGACCCATTAGACCACAAAAACACAATTTAAACCAATCAAATCACAACAACAATGAACAGATACGGAGAGGCCACTTGGAAGCCTTCCATTAGCCCAATACCTGCAACAGTAAAACTGTTGAGTCACCCTGCCTAGTCAGCGTACCTTCATCCAACATGCAAAGTTTTTAGTTGTTAAAAAAAATGATCAGAATACAATATCAGGAGCTTATGATATCGGTTTAAGATATTCAAGTTGAATTGGGTTTAGGCCGATGATATCTACATTTTGGCACTAGTTTCGAGCACTTTCGAACACTTTAAATTGTGAGCACTTTACAACCTACAAGGTGTGTTATAAAATTAACCAAGAGAAAAAAATATTTTTCTCTTCTCTCACACAGACTCGAACTGTTGCTAATCTGTTATCCCCATATCTTTGTAATATTTCTTTGATATTTATGGCCTTAGCTATGATACCAATTTGTTGGAAAGTTAGAGAGGAGAAACACAAAAATTAACACAAAAAAACCATAAGAGTTGTTTCTCTTCTCTATTGACCACATAATCTTGATTTATTATAATGAACCCGGTTGACGGTATTTAACCTTTTCCGACTAGCAACTCACCTAAAATACCTTGACATGCACACAATTACTAAACTAAAAATGTTAATATTGGACTCGACCTAACTCACACTAACTCAACTCAACTCAGACTCTAAATATGGACTGCACTCCATGCAGGAATAATTATCATTTCTAACAAGAATGAGACTACAACTTTAGAGAACTGCAGCCTGGAATCACAACTCAAATTCCAGATTTCTAATCCTCACAGTTAGGTGTGAAAATCATATGCATATTTCCCACAATTATAGACTTCTGCTTCTACGACCAACACTATGGTCTTAGTGACCACTCTCTACATAAAGAAAACACCACCAAAACCCCACTAACAATGAAAAGCCACTGGAAGAACAAGAATCATCACCATATTAATGGGGAGGTAAGTAACATTACCATTTCTTTGTTATCCATCAAAAACCCAAAAACATTTCATCCAATAACCGATGTTTTTTTGTTCTCCGTAAAGTTACTGGCTAGCCAGACCCATAACATCTCTTAGACTACAATTTTGTTCAACTAGGATTCTTTCCACTGCTGCTACCACCCGACTAGAGAAGGAAATCAAGTTATTTTCAATTGATGCATTTTGTTGGCACACCCTCTTGGCCAGGAGGGCCACCAAAAATAAAATTAAAGCTAAAACTTACTTGAAGAAGAAATTCAACATAGAAAAATTTACTTACAACAACTAATTACCTATTCCAATTCTGCAAAAGAATAACCTAATAGACAAAAATACATGTAGCAAACACACACCGTTGTAATTACAATAAAAAAAATTACACATAAATAAAGGGAACAATATATGAACCACAAACACATAGCTGCAAATATCCACAATGCTAAATTTCGAATTCATTTATATTAACACAAGAAAAATGTACAAAATATGCATCCCTCCCCGCCATTGCAGTAGGGAGGTTGCGCTTCCTTCACACCTTTCTAACACATTCCCTGAAAAACAAACCCTATGCAGTATACTTTACCAATGAGAACAAGAGATAACCTCAACACTCCATTAAATTCTCATACATAATACCTAACCCTATGATATGAGGGGAATATTTTAATACTTTCCTAAAAAATATATCATAATAAATTATCCCTCCCCGAGAAAATTCGACCTCCCTGGGAAAATTCAAGAATCATGGTTCTGCTCCATGTTTCTGGGCCTGCTCAGAGTTTTGCTTGCATTAAAATATGTCTGCATCGAAAATTGTGCCCACACCTCTGACCTCCGCTGGCCTGGCCTGGGTGCACTATGTAAATGAGAGATCTTATATCAAAATGTTGGGTGGAGTTTTCTAAGTGCCACCATTGGCGTGTTGGTGAAATTCGAAATGTGGTTGAAGAGGGGTTGGGGGGTCAAATATCTCCCCTCTCATACTTGGCATGCTTTCGTTTAAAAAACAACGAAAATAATTTAAATGGGGTCAGATCCACCTTGGGCGTCCCGCCCAACAAACTCCACATGAAACATTCATACTGTTAGGGTCCTATAATAATAGGATTCATAATTTTGAATTGACTATGATTAGTCTTGTAATATTTACATACTTTGATTTCTGCAATTTTTTTTCCCATATTAAAAACTGTAAAGAGGGTAAAATAACTAAAAGAAAAATCAAAGGACTAAAAGAAAAAGATCAAAAAAGAATATAAATAATGAACCCCAACAAAAAAAAAGATAAAATAGATCCTGAAAATGATGCAAATTCAAATGCCACTAATTTTTACTTTACTTTGCAAAATAAGATTGTGTGCAACTTGTCATAAATGCCACAATCCATGATAGTCAAACAACTAAATCTTGATTATTCATGTTTTAAATTTTCACGCTAATAGAGAGAGAATAAAGATCTTGCCAAACTGTTTAACCTTGGCAGATTAGTAGTTAGGTAGAGAATAATAAATGAGCTCAATAGTTTAATCTGAGCCATTGGAAGTAATAAGGTTAGAATTAGATAGTTTGTTGTTAAAAGAAAAATAATAAGGGTCTGCAAGCTTAAATGCACCAAAAGAAATGAAGAAAAAATGTTAGGGTAGATGATGGGTAGGTAGAAGTAGTTTTCACAAGGCATGGATAACAGAGATTGATCATTTCATACTTACTAATTTCCCTCCAAATTGATTTTCCCTTGTAAAAATACTCCTTCCCCTTCATTTGCAATCCTATCCCCTTACTTCACTCATTTTTCCTATAAAAACCCCTTTTCCTTAGTTAAAAATCATATTATCTTTGGAAAAGTAAAAGTTCCTTTACTAATTTCCCTTTATTAAAAAAACCCCAGAAATAAATTTATCCTAAGTATTCATTTAAAATCATGTCGGGTCCCACTACGAAACATCCCTCCCTGATATCAGTTTTACATTAAAAAATTAGTTTATTTTATGAACCCGCATCATATTCATTTAACCCCATGTTAATTTATTATATTAACTCCCATATACCTTTAACCCGTATTATATTAAGTCCCTGCTTAAATATATCTCCCCAACCCCTTATGATTAATTTAATATATAGTTTTATTCCCCCCATATATATTTCTGGGCCCACTTGTTATAAACCCCGCTTATTATAAAGTCCCTACCCATTAATCCCACATTAAATTAAGACCTAGGCCCCACGCCTATCAGGTCCCCGATGAAATCCTACTATTCACCCATCTGTTGAATCTTAATTGATCAGATCCGATGGCCAATAAGCCTTATTGCATGCCTGATAACCAAATCTTTAACGACCCTAAGGCATTACGAAAAGAGTTTTTTTCGGAGCCCCGCTCCTTGCAACATGTTAACTTTATATTGCATTGCATCCCTCCAAAAAATACCACCTACCACCTTTTTCCGATGCGAAAATGACTTTGTTGTATTCTTTCTCATTGCGAAAACCGCTTTCATTTGAAATTAACCCTGCACATTTAATGTTTATTCATTGTTGGTTAAAAAACTCATATAACCACCCTTTGCAAGCCTTTTTTACCTTTTATGTTACTGATTGCACAAAGAGAGCATTGCCGACCTATTTTAGAGCAAAAAAATCGCTGCCGACCTTATTTCAAGCCATTTTTTACCAAAATTCAAGACCATTTGCTGCTACAGCCGGTGAAAAACCTATTTGAAGCATTATAAAGATCATCGAAGCTTCAGAAATCCTCTGCTACATCTAGAACCACCTCTGCAAACAGAAAATCACCCTTTCCAGGTATTCCTCAGTGCAAAGGCATGCTCCTAAAGCTAGAAGAAAGTAACAAAGTAATTGAATTAGTTTCGGAGCCTTTATAGACCAAAAGAAAGCCCCTATTGCTTCCCAACCCTTTTTCTGCAGACCCTAGGCATATTTTCACAGAATTCCCAAGGCCTAAGACTATTCTTGATCATAGAGACTGAATAGTTGATCAATTGAACCATTGTAGACTAGAGGAAAAGCCATTTTTTCATTCCAAACGTTGTTGCAGACCATCATAATATTTCACAGTATTACTAAAGGTCTTGAGTTTATTTCCTGAATCAAAAGAGTAATCAATTGATAAAAATTAATAAATATGGCTTCCCAAGGTATTGTAACTATCAATCCCCTGCAACCTCCAGTTGTAGATGTGGAATACACTCCTTCAGCAGACGGAGACTTTAAAATTAGTGACCCTGTCACTAATTTTAACCTTCTTGAGCTCCACTGCTGGAGCCATGACAAATCAATTGACCAAGCTAGTGAGGTTTTCATTTGGGAGTCCAATTTTGCCAAGTACATTATCCCACAGAACTTCCAGTGTCCATAGGTTATTATATTTTGCCAAACCTGTTATTTCCCTAATCAAAGAGGCATTATAAACCCTGGTAAATAAATCTTATTCACCATCACAACTGAGTCAATTAATCAGATGCTCCAAGTTCAACCTAGACCTAATGAAACCCCTCTGTCTATAGAGACCCTTACTCAGTTATATCTAAATCTGGACTTCCCCAAGAGGTTCCAGATATTCCAAACATTCACTCCCTCATCAGTAGAAGCTCCTAAGACTAGCCCTCCTTATCCAGCAACTATATTCTCTGAGAGAACCAGGCATATCATCACTATGTTGTCATGCATTCTGGGTTATTTTACTGATGAGCATGTTGATGCTTCAGTCTTAGGTTTCCTATCTATTTTCACCCCTGGTCAGCCTCCTGCTACCATATTCAATTTTTCCCAGCACCTTGCTGAAACAATTCATGAAAAGCTTGTTAAAATGCATGAAGAAGGTGTTTTCAAGTATTCATCAGTACTATTCCACATGTTTTTATACTTCCAACCTGAGATATTTTCCATCAACCTTAAAAAACTTGATGTTGAAGGTAATCCATAGTCATTAATATTTTGGACTTCCTTAATTAGGAAATATTCAACATATTTCACATATACAGACTTCATTGACTCCTTTATCCATCCAATTGTCAACATGCTAAACACCAACATTTAACCAAGATTCAGTGATGAGATTAAAAAGGTCCTGCAGTTATTAGAGCACAATAGGGTAGGAGATTGGTACCTTTATCAGAACCACGCAGAGATTAGGGTATATGGATCTAATATTTTTCCATATGGGCTGCCCAAATACCTCCCAATGAGGTTATTTGCACTTGAATATATCAGGCAGATCATTAATTCTAATGGAATAAATTTCTTGGCAGCCAAAAATAAGACACATTTTAAGATAAAGAATCAAGTTGGTCCTTTTATTTGCAACAACAGAGATGCAGGTCCACAAGAAGAAAATTATTTGCAGGAATTTAAGTTTAGTCAGAGCTTCCAATGGTATTATGATCCTTTAGGATTAATAAGCAAGTTAAGAGTAAAATTTAAATTAACTCCTTATGTACATGAATTCAAGCTAGACATTGAGAAGTACTCCAATCAGTCTAAATGGTTGGAGAACACCTTAAAAGAGGTAGAGAAGCAAGGTGATACTAGTTCCATATTGCAAACTCTTTCCCAAGAAGATAGGAACTCTAAAAGAATCAGAGAAGAAGGATCATACTTGGCTTAGACTATAACTGAAACAAAATTCAAATTTATGTACAGGAAGAAGCAAAAATTAAATCCTGTAGAAGAACAAGTTGAAACTATTGAAATCCTTGATACTGATACAGTGGTGAAAGACAATGCACCTCCTATAGTTTCTGAATAAACTCACCAACCTTCAACATCTAACACTCAGATGATTCAGAAGCACCATAGTGTTGAAGTGTCTTCATCCAGTAAACCAGCAGAGAAATAGCAAGATATTATGCATAAATACAAATATATCAAGATTAGGAATGAGGCATTAAAGGTTGATGCATATACCCAATACTCGAAGTAGTCACCTAGTGACCAAAGCATATTTGTTTTTGCATTTGACTACAAGACTAGGAATATGCAGATAATCTTCCTACATCCAATAGTGAAGCATCCCAAATCATCAACAGATTATAAAAATAAATCATATGAAATTCAAGCAGAAGATCTTCATCCTATAGACGAGATATAATTTCACAAGCAAGCTGGTGAAATGTTGTATTCTACCATGAAAAACAAAGCCATGAGTGTACAGAAGCTGCAAAATACTATAGGGAACATCAGAGATCATTTAAAACTAGAAAATGAATCCTCACAGGCTAAATATAACAAAATTAAATCTCTGGAAGATTTGGTTATTGAAGTAGGATATGATCCACAAAATGTCAAAGTTGCAGATGAACTCATAAAGAAAAATAATGCAGACATTACTGCATTAAAGAAGCAACTCAAATTTCCTCCTACTGAACATCCACAAGCCAAAGAAGTATTACAGGATGCAAGCCAAAAAGACAAGATGATGAACCTCATTATTCAATTAATTGCCCAAATAAAAGAAATGGAAAATGAAATGGAAAATTAGTATAGGAGAAAAAGGCTAGCTCAGAAGTAGTCACTGTCACTGTTATTCCTATAGTCACTACAATTGTTCCTTCAGAATCATTGGCCCCTTCAGTTCCAATAGCTACAACACTTCCTGTTACATCATCAACTACTTCAGCAACAAAGTCATCTACAACATCAGCACAACCTATAGATGAGGCAGGTAAAATAGTGAAAGAAATGCAGGAAATTTCCATCCAAACTAATGAAATCAACAAACTCAAAGAACAGTTAAAAATTATGGATGATGAGAAGAAAATAGTTCAGATTATGCACAACAATGAAGTACAGAAGACAAATAGGTAGATAGAGAAATTGAAGAAGTCAGAGAAAGATTTAACACTAAAAGAACCAATGTCACAAGCCAAGAAGAAGCTATGGGCCAATATCATTGAATCTGTCAATGATATTTGGCCATCCATTTAGGTTATTTATGAGCAGAAGGATCTTATCAAAGCAGCAAGTGAAGCCATCCACAAAATAAAAGAAGAACTTGGTAAGAAGCCAGAAGAGGCTAATGAAATCATAAAGTTTCTTAATTCCAAGGATAAGCATGTGTTACACAGCAATTTGTCACCATTCCTGCAATTCCCCGTCCCGCACATTGGAGGGCTCTTTCCGTGACTTGTGAACAGTGACATAACTTGAAAGCACTTTCATGGCATTCCCTTGAACATGTACTTTCAGTGCCTTTAAGACAACTCCTTGTGAAAAACCCTAAAAATAGCCTTTTTTGCATTGGCGCGGGTACACAGTTTAGCCCTCCCGCCAAGGGGGCAAATCCTCCAAAGAGGGCACGCCAATTGGTGCTCTGTCTCAGAGCCGCACTTGCGCCAGGCTTAATAAAGGGTGTTTTTTAAAAATAAATGGCGAAAGATTGACCCCAACCAATTCTTAAACTGGTCTCTAATTTGAGTTGGGAGGTTGGATTCAAATTTCCATGTAGAGGAAGTAGTTTTCCACCTCTCATGGAAGCTTCCTTGAGGATAGGGCCAATCCCATGATTGTAGGGATCCCAACTCCCCTTCCTCCATCTATATAAGCTTGCCATTTTCCTTTGCAAGCTAATCTCCAAGAGCCTTCATAGCCAAAATAATGCTGCAAGAGCTTTGATAGTCCTCATAGTGCCAAATCCATAGCAAGGAGATTGACAATCGAAGAGAGAGGCTTGTCCCCATTCCCAAAAAACTTTATCGAGACGTATTTCGTTGATGACCCGCCGAAGGAAGGTTTAGCGTAAGAGCCAGGTTGTATTTTCCTTTGTTGAATTAATGATAAGCGACTATTGGTTATGGTTCCACTCGTATTTTACATTATGATCATGAGTTGTGTCTTCTCTGACTGATACATAATTGCATATATCAGGTTTTACGGTTGTGTTTGTCGTGTTTCTTGTGTGTGCAGGTGTTCGATCGCAGTGAGCGAAAGGATTGTGATCTACCGGAGCAAGGAAATGGGAGCATCATCTTCTCTACAAACGACAGTGTTGGACTTGAGGTAGGCCTTCTCCCCAAATCGGGTCTAGCAAAAATCGTAACACGCTATGGCTGGAAAGGAAGTTGTGGATGGCCCACCTCCTCCACCTGTCTCCGGTTCTTTGGAAATTGAGAAGCCTACTACTGAACCCGTTGTGAGGCCACCTTCGAAAGGTGTTCTACGAAGGTCTTCCTACAATCCAAACGCCCGTGCCGCCCAACACTACAGTATTGTTGAGGATTTGGCACAGGCGCCTTCTGCTATGTCCGCATTGGAAGTCCTTCAAAGTTGCCCTTCGCAACGGAAAGCTTTATTGTCTGCAATCGGTGGACTTGATCCCGCCGATTCTATTCTTCTCACCTTCGACTTAGAAAATTTTACTCCCCAACTTCCGCATCAGATTTCTCTCGTTATTCAAGTTGGGATCAACAGTCTTAATATCCATAGGGCTGTCGTAGATGAAGGTGCTTCTACCTGTGTCATGTCATCCGCTTTCTGGAAGGCCATTGGCTCTCTGGCTCTCTCATCGTCTCCCAATGCCTTAGAGGCATTCGATGGTCAAGAATCCAAACCCCTAGGTGTTCTCAAGAGTTTTCCGATTACGTTACAGGGGAAGACAGTCAATGTAGAAGTATAAGTGGTTGACGCTAAGCTTAACTACAGTCTGCTTCTCGGCTGCAGTTGGACTCACGCCATGCTATGCGTACCGTCCACCCTCTTTTGACTTCTTAAGTTTCCTCACGAGGGCAAGATTGTTACTGTGGATCAGTTGTCTTTCTTCACCTCCACCTTTGAGAACAACGTTCCTTACGTGGATCAGATCCCCAATCCCCCTGACAGTGTAGGACCTGGTATCTTCAAGGACCCTGTCCTCATGGGTATTTTTACCTCGCCACCACTGCACATTGTTCAAGTTAATATGGTCTCTAGGTCTAAAGACCCATGGATCATCCCTTCGACTGAACAGGTGACTGATTTTGGAGAATTGATGCCCCTAACTCTAGTAGAGATTAATTACTGTGGAATCGTCGCCGCATCCGATCCTCCTCCTTCTCAACATGCTCCTTCGAGCATGGCTTTAGATATCTATTCTCAATCCCCCTAGCTCGGCGAGGCCGACTCGCTTGATCCTCTTAAAGAGATTTTCCCTTCTGACGAAGCCATCGTTGAAACAATGTCTCTTGAGGAACTGCCTTGGAGCGATGGACATCATCGTTCCTCCTTCATGCCCAGCCTGGGGGCAATGTTAGATTGTCTAGAGCATTTTGCATCTCAGGTTCCTACTTCACCTCTCCAGATGCCTATATTGACACATGAGGTCCTTTCGGAAGGAAACCCGAGCAACATTACTCAAACCACTCCGATCGACATCTCTGTCAAACCGGGGATAGTTGAGAACATACATGTGGGAGTAACTTGTTCTCCTGATGAGATACGAGTTTATGCTAATATTTTCCGTGAATTCAGAGATGTGTTTTCTTGGTCCTATGAGAAAATTCCTGGGATTGATCCCAGCATAGTAGTGCACGAGATTCCAACCTACCCTTGTGCGAAACCCGTGCGCTAACGCCTATGCCCAGTGCATCCTCACAAAGCCGCTACCATTAAAGCAGAAGTTGAAAAACTTCTGAACGCGAGCTTCATTTACCCGATCCCCCTCAAAGAATGGGTCTTAAACATTATCCCTGTAGATAAGAAATAGGGTACTATAAGAGTCTGAATTGATTACCGTGATATTAATCGAGCCTGTCCTAAGGACAATTATCCCACCCCCTTCATAGATCAAATCATCGACGAATGTGCTGGGAGTGAGATTTATTCCTTGATGGACGGATTTTCTGGGTATAATCAGATAAATATTTTACCCGCTGATAAACACAAGACTACATTCATCTGTCCGTGGGGTACTTTCGCTTATAAAAAGCTCCCGTTTGGCTTGAAGAACGTTGGAGATACTTTCCAGCGTGCTATGTCTTATGCATTCCACGACATACACCATATCGTTCAGCCTTATCTGGACGATTTGCCAGCTCACTCAGCTCGGCGAGAGGACCATCTCGAACACCTCCGCCAGATTTTCCTTCGCTATCGACGCTATAATATCCGGCTTAACCCTCATAAATGCGTCTTTTGCATGGATTCTGGCCATCTTTTGGGATTCATAGTCTCCAAAGACGAGATTCGCCTCGATCCTCTAAAGGTTGAGGCCATTGTCAATCTCCCATCACGCTTCATCCTGAACTACGGGGAAGTTACCAAAGGTTTCACGCGTCTTTTAAAGCAGAACGTTCCCTTTCGTTGGGACAAGATTTCTCAACGATCCTTCGAGAAGCTAAAGACGTTACTTGTTAATGCTCCGTTGCTTCGTCCTCCAAACTATCACCGTGATTTCACTCTATATTTGGTCGCCACGTTTAGCACCATAGCTATGGTTCTGGTGCAGGATGATGATGATGGAAATGATCACATTATTTATTATCTATCACGGAATCTTCTCGAGACAGAAACACATTACGCTCATGTCGAGAAACTGGCGTTAGCCGCAGTACACGTTGTGCAGCGATTTCGCCACTACATCCTGTTGCGTACAATAACCATGGTTTCAGATTGCAACCCCATGACATACATTCTATCTCGACAATTATTGGGGGTAAAATACTCCAAATGGACCGTTATCCTTCAGGAGTTTGACTTAGAGTTCACCACTGCTAAGTCGACCAAATCATTGGTTTTTGCGGATCTCATTTGCTCCCTCCTGACAGACTCCACCCCATCTCATTCCGAGGATCATATCTCGGATGAAACACTCTTCCTTATCAGCACTCATGACCCTTGGTACGGCGACATTATTGTCTATCTTCAAACATCAACGTTCCGATCTGAGTTGACCAAAGATGCCCGATGTCGGATTCGGCATCAGTCTCAACCCTACCGCATTGTAGGAGATACGTTATACCACGTTGGGGTAGATTCGGTGCTTCGCCGGTGCTTGACCCTGGAAGAGGCTGAAAGAGTCTTGAATGATTGTCACAGTGGTGCCTGTGGCGGTCACATGTCTGGATATGCCACCGCCCAGAAGATTCTGTGTGCGGGTTACTTCTGGCTGTCAATCTTCAAAGACTTTATTGTCGCAGTCCGCAAATGTCACGCGTGCTAGGTTTTTCAGCGCAAGATGCGCGTGCCACCTCTCCCTCTGCACCCTGTCATTACCGTCGGCCCTTTTACAAAATGGGGCATAGATTTTATGACGTGTAACCCTCATTCGGCCGGGGGGCATGCATATATAATCGTCGAGGTCGACTACTTTACTAAGTGGGCCGAAGCGATGCCTACACTAGCTGTCGATGGTAAGACAGCTGCCCAGTTTATTTTCAACCACATTATCACACATTTTGGGGTCCCTCAGGCCATTGTAACCGATCATGGTACTCACTTTTGAGATTATATGATGGTCGAGCTAACATCAAGATTGGGCTTACGGCACGATAGCTCAACGCCATATTACCCCCAGGAAAATGGCCAGGTTGAGGTTGTGAAAAAAGTTTTGGTCACAATGCTTCAACGAACAGTTGGTATTCATAAGTCCAATTGGCACCTCCAATTGTTCTCAGCTCTATGGGCCTACCGGACGTCAGCAAAGAGTGCGACCAGATTCACACCATTCCAATTGGTGTATGGCCTGGAAGCAACTCTTCCGGTTGAGTGCGAAATTCCTTCCTTAAAGTTGGCTGTGGAACTTTTGCCCGATACTTCTCTTGAAGAAGAGCATCTCTTGTATTTGGAACGACTGGATGAAACTCGCCGCTTGGCTGCTTTAGTCATTGAGGCACAAAAGAAGCGGGTCAAAGCCCACTTTCGTCAATCCGTATCTCCACGTTCCTTTTTCGAAGGGGACCTTGTCCTCCTATACGACCAAGCGCATGAAAAACTTGGAGCAGGAAAGTTCCAACCGATGTGGCATGGGCCCTACATTGTAAAACGAGTATTGAAAAATGGGGCTTATGAGCTTATTGATTATGAAGGAGTTCTGTTGGCGCAGCCGAGGAATGGGCTGTACCTTAAATAATACTAGGCTTGAAGTTATTTTTGGTGTGGTGTGTGTACATAGGTGTGTATATTCATTTGTGTGCATGTGTGGTGTGGTGTGCGATGTAAGCATCTTTCTGCTGATCGGGTCTTCCTGATTGTGCAGATGTCTATTACTCCGTTTGTGGGTTTCACGGATGGTGCCTACCGTAGTACCAGGAATCTGTCTTCGGCAGCCTGGGTAATCTATGATCCTGCTGGTGAATTAGTTAACCTGCAAGGTGTGTGTCTGGGTCCTGCTACAAATAATATCGCAGAATATAGTGCCGTATTGGAATTATTAACCGAGGCTATGGACCTCAGCATTCGTGAATTACTTGTGTATCTAGACTCACAACTTGTAGTATTACATATTAATGGTCATTATTCGGTAAGAAACCCATCCATTTTCTTCTGTATCTACGTATTCGTTTACTGGAGAGAAACTTTGATTATATTACATATCAACACATACCCAGACATATGAATACGTTGACAGATGTAGTCACTAATATGGTTTTAGATAGACATTTGTTCAATTTATAAACAAAACATCATCACATGTAAAGAGATCCATCCAGAAATAGGTATGTATATATATGTGTGTCGAAAGGTTTACATAGTGTGCATCACATAAAATCAAAAAATATACATGTTCGTCTTAATACAGTCGGAGACGACATGTCTCTCAAAAAATATGCATATGAAAAGCCCTAGATGTCTAATCTGCATGGTGCTCGTGATAACAAGTCACCGCACGCACTAAGCGTCTCAGTAGTCGGTGGAGGTGACTAGGCACCCCCATAGTGTGTCACTGGTATGCTAGCCGTGCATAGTCCAGGATCCCCCGGGCAATGCCCTCCAAGTTCTGGATCAGTTCGCTGCCTTCGCCACCCTCAGCCTGAGGGTCATGAACGACATGGGTTCTCCGTGCAATGGGCGATATGCCCGCGGGCCTCTCTGGGCTGACGTCTGCATACACATAACAGATGTTATTAGAACGGACATGTATTACCAAAAAATCATAAATACATAAAAATCAAAAAGAGAGTATCATACCCAACTCCTCGTCCCAATCCTCCCCCTCCGGGAGCGGAAGATCGGGATCTCCGGTGAAATCGGTCCCAGCATAGGGCCAATCTTCGACCACGATCAGCTATCGCCGTTACCACCCAAAGAAATCAGGCCTCCAAGACATCTGTTGGCCTCCTCCTGACCTGGGCATAAGTGCTGCCCAGCGAGCCATCCTCGGCTCTCATGGTACCGGCTCAGCAACTATGGCCCCTTGGTCCTGGAAAATAGGTAGTCGTTCCAATATGAACGACACCAAAATGGAACTGTAGCCAAACTGCTTTAGTTTGACTTGCTTGCATCTTGTCAGCTGCCTCTTGATATTGGTTGTCACCGTTGTAGCCCAGTCGAATAGTGTAGGACTCATACACTCAGAGGCTAGTATGATTTGGGCTTTGGTTGCCTCATGTGGAGCTTGCAATCCTGCAGCTCGTGTAATGGTGTGTAGCACTACTCTGAGTGCTAGATCGCGGACAGTGTGGATGTCCACCTTTCCGCTTCCCGATCCGGTTCATGCCCCTGGGCACACCCTCTCCATTACTTGTTCCATATTTTCTCCGGAAGGTCTGCTGCCCGTCAGAATGGTACTGGGCCTCTGCGCGACAGCCCAGTGATGAAATACACGTCGGAAACCTCAAGTTCCAACACTTGGTCCCGAAGTTTAAATACTTCTTCATTTTCGTCCCATATGCTGACCAAGTATTGTAGTAGCTCAGGTTGAGCTCATAAAAATGGAGTAAGAAATAATTTTTTGAGTCCATAGTTCTTCAGTGCATTCATACAGGGTTCACTCTCCATAGCCATTTCATCTTCCTCCCCATGTTCCCTCTCCTTCCATTCAATAACCATTGTGCTTGGTTACCTGCATCAACATGATCAAAAACCATTTTTAGATCTCTGTCATGCTTGAAAATCCATATGGATGGCTCACTGTTTAGAAATTTAAAGCGGAAAATTATGTCGCGCCATTGGCGTGACCCCTTTGTGAGAAAAATTCCATTGGCGCATGTCCGTGCCTGATACCCGCGCCAATGGCGGAGCCCTAAAATTTTAAAATGTCTCTTCCAGAGATCGACTGTGCAATGGAAACTCATAAAGAATAGATTAAAATGGAGCTTAAGGGAATGCATTTTACCTGGAACAAATGAGGATCTGAATGACGTCCTGGATCAGTCGCAATCTCCGCCGCAAGTTTGCGCACAAACAGACCACTGTTGCTCTCCAAGTTAGGTAAAAAGTAAAAGTAATTTTGTTTTACCATTTGAAACCTATTTATAACTTTTTAAATCAAAATTAGGTTTTAAATGTCATTTTTCTCAATATTTTAAGTATATTTTGTCGAAAAATGGATTTTACACTTGCTTTCGTGTGCAGCAACAGGTTTTTACGCGACTTGGATAGTCATACGAGTTGTATTTTATACTTTTTCGGACTCGGTAAAAACATGAAAAAGTCATTTTGGAGTCATCTTTCAGCTCTTTTCTGACTCTCTAAACATGAAAAGATTGTCGAGTCCCTTGTCATTTCGATCTCGTTAAAGTGGTCACGAAACGACATCTACCTAGTATACGTTTACCCCTTTTTCGGGCTGGGATAGATTATTTACGAAAAAGGAATACCCTAGCCTATCACAACTAGGAGGTTTTCTCAGATATTGTTTTCTACCTTTTTGGGTCTGGGAACTATTTACGAAAAGGGACCGTTGGAGTTTACTTTTCCGCTGTCTTTTCAAACTCTCTAAACATGAAAAGACGCCGAGTTCTTCCTTTGTCACACTCGTTAAACCCTGATGACATTGGATTCAGTCGTAATGACGGTATTCGAGTTCCTCCTTCCTAGGGCTCGTAAAATGTACTAGGATGGACTTATATAACAAGCAAATGGTATCCTCTTCAAGCTTGCATAAAAATAAAGAGTTACTCGCCAAAAATGGTGGGGAAAATGGAACCAGCATCATTGTCGTGTGAGCAGTATGTCGCTCTTGAACATGGCACTTGTCTGTATTTGTGTCGGGTTGGGGACCTCTCATCTTGTTTTTCACTTGCCTCCATGGGTTTGGGTGATCCCTTTTGACCTCTCATCTGCTCTTTGCCTTGTCGTCATGACCTCTGATCTTCTGATGTCAAATACTGCCAAATCCACTGTCGTGCCGTTTATATGTTCAAGAGAAGTTGACCTCTGCATATTTCAACCTTCCTCTGATTCTCATCTAATCCTGATTCACAAAGACATTATGTTCCTCTGTCTCGTGTCGATGATGTGGGAAACTCTATGGCCCACCTTCGATCAAGGTCACTTCCTGTCAACTTTAGCTCATTATCCAGGAAGTTGATCTAGAGACTCCCTTCTGGTACCTTGGAGCCTGCATGCCTCAATGGCAGGTTCTTCGCATTTGACATGAGGTTTTCATCATTGGCCTTCGATCGAGTGATTCTACGAGTGTTCGACGCCAGCTCATTGATTCACATGCCGTATATTGTACCTATAGTACCTTGAGGACCATTGTCATTATTGGTGGTACCTCTCACGTCTATTAACGAATTTCATCATTGGCTGGTAATCAGACGATGTTCTCGCATGTTCGACTTCAGCTCACATACTCGCATGCTTGAACTTGTACTTTTTTCGGGTCGAGATGGAGCACAAGACCCTGGATTCCTGTCTGTTATAATACAGGCTGCGATTTTGTGGATTATTATGATTAGTTACATGACTCACTGATTGGATGGCTGCGACCATACTTGAGTCTATTTATCGATCCTTACTGGATGGCTATGTCCATGCCTTGGATCTGGATTATTGTATACTACGGTATGGATGGCTACGCCCATGCCACGTATATATCATGTATTTGAGATATCGGTTGTACTTCTCTACGCGAGTTTTCCGAGGCGGTGTTTCAGTTGGACACGTTCTCGTAAAGCATTTCACCCCTCTCTCTCTTTCGGGCCTCATGCTTTAGGGGGCATCTGTTACATAGCAATTTGTCACCGTCCCTGCAATTCCCCGTCCTGCACATTGGAGGGCTCTTTCCGTGACCTGTGAGCAGTGACATAACTTGAAAACACTTTCATGGCATTCCCCTGAACATGTACTTTCAGTGCCTTGAAGACAACTCCTTATGAAAAACCATAAAAATAGCCTTTTTTACATTGGCGCGGGTACACAGTTCAACCCTCGCACCAAGGGGGAAAACCCTCCAAAGAGGGCGCGCCAATTGGCGCTCTGTCTCAGAGCCGCACCCATGCCAGGCTTAATAAAGGGTGTTTTTAAAAAATAAATGGCGAAAGATTGACCCCAACCAATTCCTAAACTGGTCTCTAATTTGAGTTGGGAGGTTGGCTTCGAATTTCCATGTAGAGGAAGTAGTTTTCCACCTCTCATGGAAGCTTCCTTGAGGATAGGGCCAATCCCATGATTGTAGGGATCCCAACTCCCCTTCCTCCATCTATATAAGGTTGCCATTTTCCTTTGCAAGCTAATCTCCAAGAGCCTTCATAGCCAAAATAATGCTGCAAGAGCTTTGATAGTCCTCATAGTGCCAAATCCATAGCAAGGAGATTGACGATCGAAGAGAGAGGCTTGTCCCCATTCCCGGCAAGCTTTACCGAGACGTATTCCACTGACGACCCGCCGAAGGAAGGTTCAACGTCAGAGCCAGGTTGTATTTTCCTTTGTTGAACTAATGATAAGTGACTATTGGTTATGGTTCCACACGTATTGTTCATTATGATCATGAGTTGTGTCTTCTCTGACTGATACATAATTGCATATATCGGGTTTTACGCTTGTGTTTGTCATGTTTCTTGTGTGTGCAGGTGTTCGATCGTAGTGAGCGAAAGGATTGTGATCTGCCGGAGCAAGGAAACGGGAGCATCATCTTCTCTAAAAACGACAGCGTTCGACTTGAGGTAGGCCTTCTCCGCAATTTGGTTTATTGCAATTAGGAACTTGTGCCATAGCGTGTTACAATTGTTGCTAGACCCGATTTGGGCTAGTAGGGATCGCCTCTATATGCAGAGGGGATTTACCTCTACAACAGCATGAATTAGAAGAAATTGGAATTAGTGATAGGACATAAACCATTCTTGAAGTCAAGAAGGTGATTTCTAAGAGGAACTTGATGATACATCTAGAGGAAAAATGTCAAAACATGGAGATTTCCATAACCAGGTTCAGGATGAAGTTTGATATTCTGAGACAGAAAGGCTTGTCAAATCCTCTAGTTATCAATGATAGGTTAATGAAACAAGAAGATTATGATAAGAAAATCAAAGAAGTGGCTAAGGAGCAAGCTAACAATTCAGCCATGCAAGGAATTCCAACAGGAAAAGTACTCTACAAAAGTTTTGAGAACCTCTTTTACCTACAACATGAGGTAAACTATTTGTTCATCAACAAGCGTATATTTTCAAAATACAAAGAAGTAGATGAGATATTCAGAAGGATGGTAAAAATCAAGTTACCAGATGCAAAGAATTGGGAGAAGTTGATTGATTTACTTTGAAAGATAAAAGGTAAAACAATAAACATAGCAGTCAAAGTTTAAAGTGAAAACAGAGACAGTCAAAGAGAATCAGAGTTTAAAGAGTATGAGATGAAAGTCAGGTTAAAATCAAAACAGAAATGATAAATCAGAGTGAAAGCTGCTAGTGTAAAGGACACTCAACTGCCTAAAAGACAACCTTTGTTGAGCAAACAGTCATAGACAAATTAGCAAAATATCAAAGACAAAAAACAACAAATTCAATAAAAGCAGGGACATCATGCATTAGTTATATAGCTATCTCTATCTTCTTGCATGAAGATATTTATTTTTCCTTGAATAATTCCGAAGTTTGTTTTAGGATATTTTGTAAGAGTTTTTGTATAAATACTTCACATTTCAAAGTATTGAGGGTGGATTGTGGATTACTAAACATTTCTATGGATGTACTAATCTGAACCAGAGGGTTCTTTGAATCATTTTCAAGTCAGCAGACTGGATTGAGAAATAAAGAGATTATATTACAAGATTCATGTGTTGGGCCACTTCAGTGAATTACTCTCAATTGTTCTTTGTTTTTATCTGAAGTTTTCACATACTTGAATTTTTTCTAAAGTTAAATGTATAACAAGAATATTATTTCAGAATACGTTTAAAAACACTCTGTCTTGAACTGTTATTTCATTTTCATGTTTTCTACTGATATCCAGATTAGGGAATTATTAATTGCTCCCTAGTTTCGATTGAACTTTGTCATTTCCCTCATTATCTGGATTTGAGGACCCTTAATTTCTCTCTTATCCCGATTGAAACCATTTTCATCATCTAGCCTAAATATTTGAGGTTACTCAACTATATTGCCCTGTGGACACTTCCCTTTAAAACCTTGACTTTGCTTTGATTTCTTGACACATTGACTCCATTAGACCAATGGAATTTAGACCTACATCTATCCATCTGAATAAGTTATTCCACCACCAAACCAAACCCAAAATCAAAATCCCAAGTAATCTTACATAACTAGCCTAAAATCAACTAAAATAAACAATGATCAATCATATAGAGAGAGCCCTCTCTGAGCATTAGAAAGGCTAGATCCTAAGGCTTAAAAGTAGGTTTGTGGTTACCTCTAATATTCTTTAAACCAAAAAGATTAACAACATTGATAATTATTGGAGTGATAAACTACTGGTGACCATACTAGGAAAATCAATCCTCAAAGTTTAAAATAAACCTTAAATGAAATACTTTTACCTATCTTTTCACCTTAAGGTTGTTTTAGGGTTGTTAGTGAAACTTTTCATAAAAAAAATAAAATTATCACTTCCAGAAGAACCTACTATACCAAGTCTAATCCTGATCTAGAACATGTTGTAATAGTAGATAATCCTGAAAGAGTTTTAAATAAAAATAAAAGTAAAAAGTTTAGGAAATAAAAGTCCATTGATCAAAGCAAATTCCCTCCCAAACAATTATCAAGTGTACAAGACATTGAATTTGATTTAGCTTTTGAGCAATCTTTATTTAGAACTAAATAAGAAAGTTCCATCTATGATAGTGTAAAAGATCCTGATTTCATTTCATTTATTGAAACTAAGAAGGAAACTGCTTCACTTGACTCTGATCAATAAGATTTGGAACCTTTTGATAAAATTTATGCTTTAACTGCAACTTTTATTAATGAAATTGATGAAACCTATTTTCAACATTTTGTTGAATTGACTGCTTTATCTGCCTATACCCCTAAGCCTTCTACCATTCATTCAAAACCTGTAAATTCATCTTTATTTAGTACCACCTCATCTATTATATCCACTTCACTTCATTCCACTGAATCATTCATTCCAAAGCTTCTCCTTCAAGCTATAATTTTATTTCCATCTCCAAACACTTCAAGTCCATCCCTTAGAATTTCTTCTATGTTTCCTAGTACTTCAACCTCATTTCCAAGCTCCTCTTCTAGCATCCCAACTACATCCTCAAGTGTTCCTACCTCATCTACAAGTACTTCAATCTCATCACCAAGCACCACAAATTTACCCCCTAGCCCAGTTAGAATCCTAGCCATGGCTACCAGATATGCTCCTTTGGTCCTACAAGGTCAGTTACATAACATACCCCAAGATTATAAAAAAAATATTTCAATTTGATGGAACTGGTCAATACACCTCACAACAGCATGTTAACAAAATGACTAATTACTTCGAATTGCATGAAATTGATGAATCTAGTGTCCAAATGAGACTGTTTGCCCAAACTTTAGCTGGAGAAGTAAAAAAATGGTTTAAAGATTTACCTACCAATCATATTGTTGATTTAGAAAATTTTCATATATTGTTTATCAGTATATGGGAGAAAAAGAAGAATCCTTTACAAATACTGTCCGAATATGAAAACATAAAAAGAGCACCTAATGAACCAGTTCAGGACTATTGTACACGGTATAACAATATTTAAAATGCAATCCCTGACAACCTCAAACCTCCTCCAGACTCGGCATTGATCAAATTTCCTGATGGAATTGATACTAATATGGAATACCAACTAAGAGAGAGAAATCCTGAAACATTAGAGCAGATGCAAAGTAATTCTATAAGTGTAGAAGAAAACTTGTTAGCTAAGAAAACTAGATTGAGAATGAAGGAAGAGTTACAATAAAGGAGGAATCATCAACCTCAAACCTTAAGATAGATAGCTTAGAAAAAAACTTAGAAAGAATGATGGATAGATTAGAAAATATGGAAAGGAAGCCATAGTGGGATAATCAACAACTAGGTCCTCAAATAAGAAATCTCAATTTTAGGAAGAATACCAACACTAGTAAAACTAGAGAATCAACACTTGATCAAACAATAAGACCACATTTCCAAGAGAACTATGCTGAAAGTTCTCACCAAAATGAAGAATATGAAGACACTCAGATTAACTTAATGGGCATCAACGATGATAATACTATTTTTCTTACACAAGAAGAACAAGAATTATATGAGCTACAACAATTACAATTAGAATCTAGGGAGTCTTTTGATTATAAGCAAGGTTATGAATTTGAAATTAATGAAGTTCACAAGAAATATAACCTTAGAATTAAGACAAATGCAAAAGCCCCTACTAAGAAAATTGCCCAAACTCAGAACAAGAAAACAGTAGAAGCTCCTACAACCAAATTACCACAAATTCTCCCTAGGGAAACCCAACAAAACTCTAGTTCAACTCAGAAAAATTCAAGTCCTAATCAGAAAATTTCTAGTCCAAAAATTGCACCTAGTCCTAAAATTGTAGACATTACAGATACTACTGATAAAAAAATAGTTGATCCTAAAAAATATGTTGTTGTTAAAACTTCAGTAGACACTAAAACAATTGATCCTAAAACATCTGCTATTGATCCAAAATCAGCTGATCCTAAAACAGCTACTACCAAAAAAACTGCTGAAACTTCAAAAGCTGCCAAAGTTACCACTGCAACTAAAACTGTCCCACAAAAGAAAATTGAAAACAATAAAACAGTGGAAACACAAACAAAAAAACCAACTGTAGATAAAGAAGAGAAAAACACTTAAACTGCATTTAGTAAAGAAGAAATCACTCAGTTAGGAAGAGCACAAGCACCATTCAATATCCAAATTGAAAATACCAATTCCTTTAATAGAGTTGGTAAAACTTGATTTATACAAATCATAGATCATTGACACATTGAACATGAATGAAGTATAATATTCTATTATTTTGATTGATGACCAACCATAACTAATATTTGGTCTTGAGGTAAATGGAAAACACCAAGAAGGTGGAGTTCCTCATTTTTACATTAGATTGATTGTTCATGATCAAATTTTACATAATGCTATGCTAGAATCAGGGGCCTCACACAACTTGATGCCAAAAGAAATCATGGAAACATTGAATATAGATATCACAAGACCATATAAAGATCTATTCTCTTTTGATTCCAGTAAAGTAAAATTTCTTGGCCTAATAAAAGATTTATGTGTCACTTTAGTCCAATACCCAGGAAAAAGTATAGTCATGGATATTGTAGTAGCTGACATCCCTCAAAAATATGGAATGCTATTATCTCGCAAATGGGGAGAAAAATTGTAGGGATCTCTACAGTTAGACATTTCTTATGCCACAATTTTAGTATTTGGCCAACCCAAAAAGCTTTATAGAGAGACTTTAACGAAGTACATGGTCATTAGTGTAGAAAGACCTCGAAAGTATCCCATTTATTTTGTACTTGCTGATATGGACTCTTTCATTTTACATAATTCAGAAACTGGCATAGATAAAAACACATAATTAAAGCAGAAAAAGAAGGTAGTTTATAGTGACAATATATTTCATGAATCAATGTGGCACCTAGATTTTGATGGTTCAGTGAACAAACTAGGAGCAGGAGAAGGATTTTGGATTCATAACATGGAAAAGAATCATTTAGAAGGTCATGCCTTTAGATTAAACTTTAAATGTGCAAACAACATGGAAGAGTATGAAGCTCTAATATTATGACTACAGGTTGTTAGAAATCTAGGAGGTAAAAGAGTTAATATCATGGGAGACTCTGACTTGATTGTAAAACAAATTAGAGGAGAATATTCTGTGTATAATCCTAGATTAAGCCAATACAGAGAAACAATTTTAGATCTAATTAAAGAGTTTCTTGAAATTGACTTTGCTATAATTCCTAAAAAGTAGAACATATAGGCACACAATTTAGCAACTTTTGCTAGCACCTGCAATCTGCCTTTTCAGCCTAATCACCAATATATAGCAGAGGTAAGACACATGCCTACTATACCAAAAAACTTGAAATATTGGCAGATTTTTTCACAGGATACTCAAATCTATCACTGTATGAATGTTGAAGGCGAATTCCAGAATTGTAAGATAGATACAGATTGGACAGTAGATGATAAAATAGATAGTGAGATAGATGTAAATAATTTAGATTTTACCGAACCCACTAAATTTACTCAAGTATAAATAGATAAATTAGAAAAGGTAGAATTAGAAGAAATAACAGATGATGATTCTGACATTTTAAACCTTAAGAATAAATTTTTACCTAAGGGATTAGCCCCATTAGAAGATCATTTTGATTCAAATGATGTTGCAAGAAAACCAAAAATGGAACCATTAAGATTAGACATAGAAGAGTGTAATATAGGAAAAAAACAAAGGCCTAACCTTATCAAACTTTTAAAAGCTTTACCTCAAGAAGAAAAACTGAAATACATAGCTCTGTTTGAGGAATTTCAGGATGTATTTGCATGGAGTTATGAAGAACTTAAATCTTATGACACTAGCATAATACAACACAAAATACCTATCAAGGAAGATCAACAACCTTTAAAATAGAAGCTTAGGAGAATCAAGCCAGTTCTTATGCATTTTATTGAAAAAGAGGTAAAAAGGATGTATGAAGCACATATCATTGCACCTATCAGATATTCTAATTGGGTTTCAAACTTAGTTCCCACTAGGAAGAAAACAGGGGAAATCAGACATTGTGTTGATTTTCGGAACTTAAACAATGTGTCCCTAAAAGATAACTATCATCTCCCCAAAATGGGCCATATTTTACAGAGAGTAGTTGGTTCATCCAAGATTTCATTGCTTGATGGATTCTTTGGGGATAATCAGATTTTAGTTCAAAAAGAAGACCAACCAAAGACAACATTTACTACTCCTTGGGGTACTTTCATGTATGTGAAAATTCCTTTTGGATTAATGAATGCAGGAGCCACATTACAAAGAGCTATGGACATAGCTTTTGCAAAAGAAATTCATGATTTTCTTGTCATTTATCTAGATGACATAACAATATTTTCAAAAACAGAAAATGAACATTTAGATCATCTGAGGCAAGTGTTTGTTAAATGCAGAAAATTTGGTATTTCTTTGAATCCAAAAAAGACTCTCTTAGGACTTGAAGAAGGTAAATTGTTAGGACATATAATCTCAAAATAGGAAATTAGCATAGACCCAGTTAGAATAGAGGCCATTTTGAACATAAGTCATCCTAGAAATATCAAGGAATTGCAGGCTTTCTTAGATAATGTCAATTTCCTTAGAAGATTCATTTCAAATTTAGCAGAATTAATTAGGGAACTAAATAATATGTTGAAGAAAAACTCAGCACTTAAATGGACAGTAGAGGCCAAACAATCCTTTGAATCAATAAAACAGGCCCTTACAAGAACACCAGTCCTAATAAGTCCTGATTTCAAAAAAGATTTTATCATTTTTTCTTTCGCTTTAGAACATACCATTGCAGCAGTCTTTCTGCAAAAGATTGATCAGGGCTATGAACAACCCATTTCTTTTTTCATCAAATCCCTAATATATTCCACACTAAAGTATAACATAATGGAAAAGCAAGCACTTTATTTAGTGAAGGCTATTAAAGACTTTAGAGTGTACATCTTGTACTCACACATCATTGCTTATGTTCCAAATTTAGTAGTGAAGGACATTCTGACTCAGAATGGGCCTGACGGTAAGAGAGGCAAATGGATTTCCACTTTTTTGGAATATGACATGGAAATTAAGCCCATCAAACTCATTAAAGGCCAAGGTTTAGCCAAAATCATGGTTGAATCTAACCGTCAGGCCTTAGATATAAATTTTACTGCTCAATTAGATGATGAGGAAGAGATGATGACTCCACAGATCAATGAAGATTTATTCGATTCACCATGGTATGCATATATCATATTTGTTTTACTAAAATCACAAGCTCCTCCTAGATTTTCAAGAACTAAAGATATATTCTTAAAGTTAAAAGCAATGAAATATTGTATCATAGATAATGCTTTGTTTTGGAAAGATCATGGTGGAATTTTATTGAATTGTTTACTTAAAGATGAAGCTAATAAATTTATGGAAGAGTATCATGCAGGTGACTGTGGAGGACAACTTTACTGGAAATCAACTGCAGATAAAATCTTGAGGGCTGGTTTTTACCGGCCCACTCTTTTTGCAGATGTAAGAAATTATGTGACATCCTATCACAAATGCCAGATATTTGAAGGGAAGAAAAAACTACTACCTTTACCCCTCAAACCCATCTCCATAGAAATGACATTTTATAAATGGGGTTTAGACTTCATTGGTGAAATTCACCCACCCTCTTTAGCCCATCACAAATGGATTTTGACAGCCATAGACTATTTCACCAAGTGGATTGAAGCCATTCCTTTTAGACAAGCCACTGATTATATCATAATCTCATTCCTAGAAAACAATATACTGTCTAGATTTGGATGCCCTCAAAATCTCATTAATGATAATGAAGTTGCTTTCAAGTCTAAGAAAAGGATTGATTTTTGTAAAAAATATCACATTACCCTTGGCCATTCCACTGTATATTATCCTCAAGGTAATGGACTTACAGATTCCTCCAACAAAAGCCTAATAACTATCATCAAGAAACTCTTAGAAGATAATAAGAAGACCTAGAACAAAAAGTTAGTTAATGCCTTATGGGCAGACAGACTAACAACAAATAAGTCCATCGGTACATCACCCTATCAACTTGTATATTGGATGGATGTTGTTTTTCCATCCTCTTTAGGAGTTCTAGTGATGAAGATGATCCAAGAACTGCAGGTAGAAACCAATGATATCCATAGAAGGATAAATCGGACTATACACTTGCAGCAAACCGGGGAAGAAGACTATGCCAAATCACAAGTTGTCCAAGATAATATTAAAAGTATATTTGATAAGAAAACAAAGGAATATGATTTTTACATAGGTGAAAAATTTCTTAAATGGGATTATAGAAGAGAAGATAAAGGTAAACATGGTAAATTTTATTTTCTATGGAAAGGTCCCTATATCATTTATGGTTACAGAGGTAACAATGCATTCTTTTTGAAGGAGTTAGATGGATCAGATCTGTCAGGTGGACCTATCAATGGTAGGATGATGAAGCATTACTTTTCCCCAAAATAACAGTAGTTCACTTTGTTTACTTTGCTCATTGTACATAACATTGCAAAGTCTAGATTGGATTGGATGTTTTTCTTGCAAAGTTTAAGCCCAAAGAGAAGGCCCTAAGCCTTGAAGGACAAAATATCATAAGTATGAATAAAGCAGAGCTCAAAAAGCAGTTTCAAGGCAAGCACAGTCAAAGTTCAAGGCTATTGATCTTAAAGTTCTTGACATTTCAACGGGAAATGTCATCCCCATGTGGAGCCACTGTTAGGGTCCTATAATAATAGGATTCATAATTTTGAATTGACTATGAATAGTCTTGTAATATGCACATAGTTTTATTTCTGCAAATTTTTTTCCAATATTAAAAAATTTAAAGAGGGTAAAATTCCTAAAAGAAAAACCGAAGGACAGAAAGAAAAAGATAAAAAAAAATATAAAAAATGAACCCCAACAAAAAAGAGATAAAATAGATCTTGAAAGTGATGCAAATTCAAATGCCACTATTTTTTACTTTATTTTGCAAAATACGATTGTGTGTAGCTTGTCATAAATGCCACAATCCATGATAGTCAAACAGCTTAATCTTTATTATTCATGTTTTAAATTTTCATGCTGATAGATAGAGAATAAAGATATTGCCAAATTGTTTAACCTTGGCAGATCAGTAGTTAGGTAGAGAATAATAAATGAGCTCAACAGCTTAATCTAAGCCATTGGAAATAATAAGGTTATAATTAGATAGTTTGATGTTAAAAGAAAAATAATAAGGGTTTGCAAGCTTAAATTCACCCAATGAAATGAAGAAAAAATGTTAGGGTAGATGATGGGTAGGAAGAGGAATTTTTCACAAGGCATGGATAGCAGAAATTGATCATTTCATACTTAATAATTTCCCTCAAAATTCATTTTCCCTTGTAAAAATAATCCTTCCCCTTCATTTTAAATCCTCTCCCCTTACTTCACTCATTTTCCCTACAAAAACCCCTTTTCCTTAGTTAAAAAGCATATTATCTTTGGAAAAGTAAAAGTTCCTTTACTAATTTCCCTTTATTCAAAAAACCCCAAAAATAAATTTATCCTAAGTATTTATTTAAAATCATGTCGGGGCCCACTTCGAAACATCCCTCCCTGATATTAGTTTTACATTAAAAATTTAGTGTAATTTATGAAACCGCATCATATTCATTTAACCCCATGTTAATTTATTATATTAACTCCCATATACCTTTATTCCGTATTATATTATGTCCCCACTTAAATATATCTCCCCAACCCCTTATGATTAATTTAATATATATTTGTATTCACCCCATATATATTTTTGGGCCCACTTGTTATAAACCTTGCCTATTATAAAGTCCCCGCCCATTAATCCTGCATTAACTTAAGACTCGGGGCCCACACCTATCAGATCCCCGATGAAATCCTGCTATTCGCCCATTCGTCGGATCTTAATTGATCAGATCCGATGGCCAATAAGCCTTATCACATGCCCGATAGCCAAATATTTAACGACCCTGAGGCCTTGCAAAAAGAGATGTTTTCGGAGCCCCGCTCCCTGCAACATGTCAAATTTCTATTGCATTGCATCCCTCCAAAAAATACCGCCTACCACCTTTTGCCGATGTGAAAACCACTTGGTTGTATTCTTTCCCGTTGCAAAAACTGCTCTCATTTGAAATTAGCCCTGCGCATTTACTGTTTAACCACTGTTGGTTAAAAAACTCATATAACCGCCCTTTGCAAGCATTTTTTACCTTTTCTATTACTGATTGTACAAAGAGAGCATTGTCGACCTATTTTACAGCAAACAAATCACTGTTGGATTATTTCAAGCCCTTTTTTACTAGAATTCAAGACCATTTGCTGTTACAGCCGATGTAGAACCTATTTGAAGCATTATAAATATCACCGAAGCTTCAGAAAGCCTCCACTGCGTCCATAACCACCTCTGCAAACATAAAGTCACCCTTTCCAGGTATTCCTCAGTGAAAAGGCATGTTCCTAAAGCTATAAGAAAGTAAAAAAGTAATTGAATGAGTTTAGGAGCCTTTGCAGACCAAAAGAAAGCCCCTGTTTCTTCCCAATCCTTTTTCTACAGACCCTAGGTATCTTTTCACAGAATTCCAAAGGCGTAAGACTATTATTGATCACATAGACTGAATAGTTGATCAATTGAACCATTTTAGACCAGATGAAAAGCCAATGTTTAATTCTAAACCTTATTGCAAACTGTAATAATATTTCACAACATTCCTAAAGGTCCTGATTTTATTTCCTGAATTAAAAGAGTAATCAATTGATAAAAAATAATAAATATGGCTTCCCAAGGTATTGTAACTGCCAATCCCCTGCAACCTCCAGTTGTAGATGTTTAACAAACTCCTTTATCATACAAAGACTTTAAAATTAGTGACCCTGTCACTGAGTTTGACCTTCTTGAGCTCCACTGCTAGAGTCATGACAAATCAACTGACCAAGCTGATGAGGTTTTCATTTGGGAGTCCAATTTGCCAAAGTACATTGTCCCATAGACCTTCCAGTGTCCAGAGGTTATTAGAATTTTCCAAACCTATTATTTCCTTGATCAAAGAGCCATTATAACCCCTGGTAAAGAAATATTATTCACCATCATAGTTGAGTCAATTAATCAGATGCTACAATTTCAACCTAGACTTGATGAAACCCCTCTGTCTATAGAGACCCTTACTCAGTTATATCTGAATTTGGACTTCCCCAAGAGGTTCCAAATATTCCAAAAATTCACTCCCTCATTAGCAGAAGCTCCCAAGACTAGCCCTCCTTATCCAAAAACTATATTCTCTGAGCGAACCAGGCATATCATCACTATGCTGTCATGTATTTTGGGTTATTTTACTGATGAGCGTGTTGATGCTTCAGTCTTAGGTTTCTTGTATATTTTCACCCTTGGTCAGCCTCCTGCTACCATATTCAATTTTGCCCAGTACCTTGTTGATATAAGTCATGAATAACTTGTTAAAATGCCTGAAGAAGGTGTTTTCAAGTATTCATCAGTACTATTCCACATTTTTTTATACTTCCAACCTAAAAGATTTGCCATCAACCTTCAAAAAATTGATGTTGAAGGTAATCCACAGTCAGTAATATTTTGTACTTCCTTATTAGGAAATATTTAGTATATTTCACATATACATACTTCATTGACTCCTTTATCCATCGATTTTTCAACATGCTGAACAAAAGCATTCAAACAAGAGTTAGTGATGAGATTAAAAAGGTCTTGCAGTTATCAGAACACATTAGGATATGATATTGGTACCTTTATCAGAACCACACAGAGATTAGGGTATATGGATCCAATCATTTTCCATATAAGCTGCCCAAATACCTCCCAGTGAGGTTATTTTCACTTGAATATATCAGGCAGATCCTTAATTCTAATGGAATAAATTTCTTGGCATCCAAAAAGAAGACACAGTTTAAGATAAATAATCAAGTTGGTCCTTTTATTTGCAACAGTAGAGATTCAGGTCTACAAGCACAAAAAATATTTGCAGGGATTTAAGTTCAATCATATTTTCAGTGGTATTATGATCCTTTAGGAGTAATAGGAAAGTTAAGAGTAAAATAAAATTAACTCCTTATGTACATGAATTCAAGCCAGACATTGAGAAGTACTCAAATCAGCTTGAATAGTTGGATAACACCTTAAAAGAGGCAGAGAATCAAGGTGATATTAGTTCCATCTTGTAGACTTTGGCCCATGAAGATAAGAACTCTAAAAGAATCAGAGGAGAAGGATCATACTCATCTCAGACTATAACTGAAAAAAATTCAAATTGATGTATAGGAAGAAGCCAAAATTAAATCCTGTAGAAGAACACGTTGAAATTATTGAAATCCTTGATATTGATACAGTGGTGAAAGACAATGCACCTCCTACAGTTTCTAAAGAAACCCACCAACCTTCAATATCTAACACTTATATGATTCAGAAGCAGCATAGTGTTGAAGTGTCTTCATCCAGTAAACCAACAGAGAAAGAGAAAGATATTATGCAAAAATACAAAGAGATGAAGATCAGGAATGAGGCATTAAAGGCTGATACATATACCCAATACTGGAAGTAGTCACCTAGTGACCAAAGTAGATTTCTTTCTGCATTTTACTACAAGACTAGGAAGATGCAGATGGCCTTCCTACAGCCAACAATGAAGCATCCAAAATCATCAGCAGATTATAAAAAGGCATCATATGAAGTTGAAGCAGAAGATCTTCATCCTATAGAGCAGATATAATTTCACAAGCAAGCTGGTGAAATGTTGTATTCTACCATGAAAAACAAAGCCATGAGTGTACAGAAGCTGAAAAATACTCTAGGGAACATCAGATATCATCTAAAACTAGAAAAGGCATCCAACAGAATTAAATCTCCGGAATATTTGGTTATTGAAGTAGGATATGATCCAACAAATGTCAAAGTTTCAGATGAAATCATAAAGAAAAAGAATGCAAACATTGATGCATTAAATAAGCAACTCAAATTACCTCCTACTGAACATCCATAGGCCAAAGAAGTATTACAGGATGCAAGCCAAAAATATGAGATGATGGACCTCATTCTTCAATTAATTTCCCAAATAAAAGAAATGGAAAATGAAATGGAAAAATTAGTATAGGAGAAAAAGGCCAGCTTAGAAGAAATCCCCGTCATTGTTATTCCTATAGTCACTACAGTTGTTCCTTCTACATTAGCAAAATCATTGGCCCCTTCAGTTCAAATAGCTACAATAGTTCCTGCTACATCAGCAAAAGATTCATCTACAAAAGCATCACAACCTACAGATGAGGCAGGTAAACTAGTGAAATCAATGCAAGAAATGTTCATCCAAACTAATTAAATCAATAGAATCAAAGAATAGTTAAAAAGTCTAGATGATGAGAAGAAACTAGTTCAGATTATGCACAACAATGAAGTACAGAAGACAAACAGGTTGACAAAGAAATTGAAAAAGTTAGAGAAATATTTAACACTAAAAGAACCAATGGCACAAGCCAAGTAACATATATGGGCCAATATCATTGAATGTGTCAATGATATTTGGCCATCCATTCAGGTTATTTATGAGCAGAAGGATCTTATCAAAGTAGTAGGTGAAGCCATCCAAAAAATCAAAGAGGAACTTGGTAAGAAGCCAGAAGAGGCTAATGAAATCATAAATTTTCTTAATTCCAAGAATAAGTAGGAATTAGAAGAAATTGGAATTAGTGATAGGAAAGAAACCATTCTTGAAGTCAGGAAGGTGATTTCTAGGAGGAACTTGATGATACAGCTAGAGGAAAAATTTCAAAACATGGAGATTTCCATAACCAGGTTCATGATGAAGTTTGATATTCTAAGACAGAAAGGCTTGCCAAATCCTCTGGTTATCAATGATAGGTTCATGAAACAAGAAGATTATGATAAGAAAATCAAAGTGGCTAAGGAGCAAGATAAAAATTCAACCATGCAAGGAATTCCTACAGGGAAAGTACTCTACAAAAGTTTTGAAAACCTCTTTTACCTACAACATCAGGTAAAACATTTGTTCATCAACAAGCCTGCATTTTCAAAATACACAGAAGAAGATGAGATATTCAAAAGGATGGTAAAAATCAAGTTACCAGATGCAGAGAATTGAGAGAATTTGATTGATTTACTTTGAAAAATAAAAGTTAAAACAATAAATAGAGTAGTCAAAGTTTAAAGTGAAAATAGATACAATCAAAGAGAATCAGAGTTTAAAGAGTATCAGATGAAAGTCAGGTTAAAGTCAAAATAGAAATGATAAATCAGAGTGAAAGTTGCCAGCGTAAAAGACACTCAACTACCTAAAAGACAACCTTTGTTGAGAAAACAGTCAGAGACACATCAACAAAAGATCAAAGACAACAAACAACAAATTCAATAAAAGGAGGGACAACTTGCATTAGTTATATAGTTGTCTCTATCTTCTCGCATGAAGATATTTTTTTTTCCTTGAATAATTTCTAAGTTTGTTTTGGGATATTTTGTAATTCCTAAGAATGATCTAAAAGAAAACATCGAAGGTTTGGCAAAGTTGATACAAGAAATGATTCCTAATGGTGAAAATATAGTAGATGAAACTCATGATGAGAAAAAAATAAATGTTAATTGTGATTTCATAAACTCTAATGCTGGATTGAAGAACCACCATATTCCAAATATGGATATGAGGAAGTTTGATGACAAGGATCCCGTAACATGGATACTACAGATGGAGCAATATTTTGATCTCAATAATGTGCAAAACACACAAAAGGTACGCATTGCAACTTTAAATTTAGAACAAAATACATTTGTATGGTATCGATGGCTTTGCTCCTGTAAAAAAATTGTCACTTGGTCAATTTTTACAGAGGAAATGATAGCACATTATGAGCATACAAAGAGCAACACCTTCTTCAGCTAATTGATCAATCTCAAACAAAAATTTTCAGTGGCGGAGAACATTAAGGACTTCCAAAAATTGAATATAAGGCTAACTGATATTCCAGAGGAATACAGGATTGATGTCTTCATAAGGACTTTAAAGGATAACATCCAACATGAAGTTCGTATTTGGGAACCTGATCATAAAATTAAAATGAAAGAAGACTAAAGATATTTCGAAAACAACATTTTGAAATCATCAAATTAAAATGAAGACTGAAGATATTCTGAAAACAACATTTCGAAATCATGAGGGTCATTAGAATTTTTTGTCATGCCTTTTGGCCTTACCAATGCACCTTCTATCAATTTTCAAACCCTTCCTTAGAAAATTTGTGCTAGTATTTTTTGATGATATACTAATCTACAGTAGGTCTTGGAAGGATCATGTTCAACTGTTGATAGGGTGCTCAAACTATTGGAGGAGAAACAATTATATGCAAAAACATCCAAATGTTTCTCTGGATTACAAGAGGTGGAATATATGGGTCATATTGTATCTCAAGAGGGAGTTAAGGTAGACCCTAACAAAATTAAAGCCATTAAGGAATGGAAATTCCCCACAATCATAAATCAATTACGTGGATTTCTTAGGTTAACAGGGTATTATCGTAGGTTTGTTAAGAATTATGGGATAATAGCAGCACCTATAACAACATTATTGAAGAAAGATGCATTTTCGTGGACTCCTGAAAAAAATAAGGCCTTTGAACATCTTAAAGAGGCAATGTGCCTAGCACCAGTCTTAGCTATGCCAGACTTCACAAAAACCTTTATTGTGGAATGTGATGCCTCAGGAAATGGAATTGGTGTTGTTTTAATGCAAGAAGGAAGACCCATTGATTTTGAAAGTCGTCCAATAAAAGGAAAGTATTTAAAAAAACCTATTTATGAGAATGAAATGTTAGCAATACTGCATGCACTAAAGAAATGGAGAACTTACCTAATGGGAAGACACTTCAAGGTAAAAACTGATCATGATAGTCTTAAACACATTTTGGAACAAAGACTATCTTCAGAAGAGCAGCAAAAATGGGTCACAAAGATGTTGGGTTATGACTTTGAAATAATCTACAAAAAAGGAAAGCTTAATGTTGTTGCAGATGCACTCTCAAGAAAGAATGAAGAGGTGGAAGCGTTGCTTTGTGCCATTTCTATTATCCAACCAGATTGGATAACCGAAGCAAGAGATGAATGGAAGAAGGAAAAAGATGTATGGACACTCATTCAAAAGTTGTAGCAATATCCTAGTACATCTGATACATTTAGTTGGAAAAATGATTCCTTATGGTACAAAGATTGCTTATATCTTTGTAAGAATTCCCAACTAAAGCAAAATATTCTTTTGGAATTGCACACTTCTCCTTTAGGAGGACACTCGGGATTTTTAAAAACTTACCACAGGGTGAAGAAAGAATTTTTTTGGGATGGCCTTAAATTTGATATTCAAAATTTTGTGGCGGAATGTTTGGTTTGCCAGCAGAATAAAGTGGAAACAATTAAGACCCCGGGACTTCTACAACCTTTATCCATTCCAAGTCAACGTTGGGAGGAGATTTCAATGGATTTTATCACGGGTTTACCTAAGTCCGAAGGAAAGAGTGTCATCATGGTGGTAGTTGATAGAATTACCAAGTATGCACACTTTTGTGCATTATCTCATCCATTTAAAGCAAGTACAGTTGCTACTACATTTATGGACACAATTCAAAAGCTACATGGAAATCCAAGGGTTATTGTGAGCGACAGAGATCCCATTTTTACTGGAAATTTTTGGACGGAGTTATTTTCTTGTTTGGGTACTCAATTAGCTCATAGCTCACCTTATCATCCTCAATCTGATGGTCAAACTGAGATAGTAAATAAATGTTTGGAAGGATATCTTCGTTGTTTTGTATCTGATAAACAAACACAATGGGTCAAGTGGTTACCTCTTGCTGAATGGTTGTATAACACTTCCTTCCATACTGCAGCAAAAATGACCCCATTTATGGCACTTTATGGATATCATCCACCATCCATCACATCTTCTTTAAGGTAAAATTCTAGGGTTCAAGCAGTGGAGGATCACATCGAGCATCAACAAGAAGTTCTCCAACTCTTAAAGGATAACCTAAATTTGGCACAAAATCGAATGAAACAACAAGCAGATCAACATCGCAGTGAGAGAATTTTTGATGTGGGAGACTAGGTATTTTTACGGCTACAACCATACAAACAAATGTCCCTCAAGCAAGCTAAGAAGGATAATAAATTATCGCCAAAGTACTATGGTCCTTACAAGGTGTTGCAAAATATTGGTACAATGGCATACAATTTGGAGCTTCCTGCTTCTTCGCGAGTACATCCAGTTTTCCATGTTTCATGCTTAAAGAAGGTTATAGGTGAAAATATTCCAGTTCAAACAATATTGCCAGAACTTGATGAGGAAGGAAAAATCATATTGGAACCTGAAGCAGTCACGGAAACAAGAACTCGACAACTACATAATCGATCAATTTCAGAGTATCTCATCAAGTGGAAGAACTTACCCACTGAAGATTCTACATGGAAGGATGAGAATTTTATACAAAAGCACCCAGAGCTACTCAAGCGTTGAGGACAACACTTTTTTGAAGGAGAGGGGCATGTTAGGTCCCTATATTACTAGTATAGTCCCTTATTGTTGTAAGTGTAACCCCCTTATTGTTATTATTGTACCCCTGTAACCCCCATATTGTTATTATTGTGCCCTTAAATTATTATTGTTAGGTCGGCTAGGATTACATTGTGGCCCCACTAGGATTACATTGTGGCCCCATGGACTCCTACATATAGAAAGGAGGTTTTTTCATTTGTATCATCCAAGAATTGTTCATTTATGTAATGTATGGAGGTTTCCCCCTCGAAGTGGCTGATTTCTAAGGCGTTGATTTCTCTTTTCTTCTATTTTTGGAGCTAGTTTCACAACATTTTTTTTATAAATACTTCACATTTCGAAGTATTGAGGGTGGATTTTGGATTGCTAAGCATTTCTATATATGTACTAATCTAAACCAGAGGGTTATTTCTACCATTTTCAAGTCAGTAGTGTCGATTGAGCAATAAATAGATTATATTACAGGATTCATGTGTTGGGCCACTTCAGTTAATTAATCTCAATTGTTCTTTGTTTTTATCTGAAGTTTTCACATACTTGCATGTTTTCTAAAGCTAAATGTATAACAGGAATATTATTTCAAAATATGTTTAAAAACACTCTCTCTTGACCTGTTATTTCATTTTCATGTTTTCTACTGATATCTAGATTAGGGAATTCTTAATTTCTCCCTAGTTTCGATTGACCTCTGTCATTTCCCTCATTATCCAGATCTAAGAACCCTTAATTACTCTCTTATCCTGATTGAAACCATTTTCATCATCCAGCCTAAAGATCTGAAGTTACTCAACTATCTTGCCCTGTGAACACTACCCTTTAGAACCTTGATTCTGCTCTGACTTCTTGACACATTGACTCCATTAGCCCAATGGAATTCAGACCTACATCTATCCATCTGAATAAGTGATTCCACCACCAAACCAAGCCCAAAACCAAAATCCCAAGTACTCTTACATAACTAGCCTAAAATCAACTAAAATCAACAAAGATAAATCATATAGAGAGAGCCCTCTCTGAGAATTAGGAAGGATAGATCCTAAGTCTTAAAAGTAGGTTTGTGGTTACCTCTAATATTCTTTAAAACAAAAATATTAACAACCCTGGGAATTATTGGAGTGATAACACATACTATGGTGGTTTTGTTATAACATGTGATAATGTTTTATTTGCGACCGCCGCATGGCGGTTGGCCGGCGCGGGTTCGATACCCGTCAGCCTTCGTGCTATGGTATTGGGTGTAAGGGCGGGTCCACCAAAGGTGGCCCTCCCTCCCAAATGGCATAGGTACACGTTGATATAGTGGTGATTACAATACCTGTGGGGTTCGGCAGGGGTCATGGCTAGCCAACCTAATATTTTAATGTATTGTGATGTGTGGTGGTGTTGACCGGGGGTGGTGAGGTTGATGGCCTGCCACCCCAAAAATATATATATTTTTTATTTAAAATTATACCCACCATACATTTTTTTATATCAATTTTTAAGCATTAGTGGACATTTCAAGTGTCCCACAATTTCGCCCGAAATCTAGTGGTTGGATTTCGACGAAATTGCGCCTTCTTTAAGCTTGCCAAGTCACTAAGTCAACCCAAAAATTTTATTACTCCTAACGTTCGCATACGAGCTTGGTTTGACGAACAGTTCGCACCATTGCGATCATGATGACAAGATCTTCAAACTGAACCTAGTTCAAGAGAAATATAAACACTTTGATTTTTGAGCTTCCATAAGCCCACATTGTCCTATGTGTCTCTGGAGCCACCTGGATCAATCCTCCCCACTGAGGAGCTTTTGGTCCTCCAAAAGCATCAACAAGAATCTGCAACTATTGTGTATTATGTTTGCACCACAAGTGTCATGAAAAGGTCAGCCTTCCATCTCCTTCACTTTTGTTCTTCAGAGCCTTAAGTAATGAGCTGACACTTGCACCCTCTACAAACCAGTAGTACAATCACCTGCAAATTACATGCTCAATTTGACCAAATATGACCCAAACATTTCCATACTTACCACGATTTTATAACATGTACTCGATGGTCAATCTTACATCAAAATGGAAATCACACCCCAGCTATCATTACAAGACCAAAAACATCATCGTCACATTTCAAAGTGATGGCAAACACCTCATCACTTTTACATGAAATAAATGCATCACATGATTTATAAAAACAAGGAAAAAATATCATTGTTGCTTAAACAAGTGAAGTAAAAAAACATCATCACTTTTACAGTTAAAAATGCAACATATGATTTACAAACACGACCATGACAAGCTAACATATCTAGAAAAAACCCCCTTTAGCAAAGTGAATGGGCCATTCCCCTGTGGGGAATTTTTTGTCGATCATCTCTTTCGACTGGTTCATGAACAAGTGCTTTGTCTTTAAGGCGCTTCTCTGGATGGAGTCTCCATCACATGCCTCTTCAACAGCCACTTCGGTCACAATGGGTGCAAAAGGTATTTTTCCTCCAAACCTGCTTAACCGATTTCTTTCCCTACTATGGAGAAGGCTTCCCATGCCTCATCCTCCTTTGTGCTTCCATCCTTTTCCAACACTTAGAAAACACATGGTTATGTAAACCAAAAAAATACACGTTTTTCGATGCCATGATTTATGACCATGATTATCAACATTCTTACAATCAAAATGCACTTTGGAATAATGAGACTTATTATACCTTCTCTGGTGGTCTTTGGTGCGATCATGGTGATGAGATTTTGCCTTAGCTCTTTTACTGTAGCATGCACTACCATGGAATGATGGTGAAGTGTTCCCATCATTCCTCTTCCCTGGAGAGTTTAATAATGTCTGTTTTCCTTTGATGTCCTTCGAACATCCTTCTTTAGTGTATCCCAAACCTTCATAGCAAGGTCTCTTCACAACCTCCAATGGTTGGGTTATGCCTTAGCTAGGAACGCCAAGTCTGCCTCCTTTGTACCCCATCTTGGTAAGGAGTCTCATGCTGGTTTCTATAATGGGGATGTCCACACTTCCAACAGAAATGATATTAGGTGAAGATGAAACCGCAGATAAATCAACACTGTTTACCTCAACTGTCGATTTTGACACAGGTGAAGAAGGCTTCTCTAAGCCTTCGTTGCACTTCACTTCCTCCAAGGCCTCTGTCACGACTTGTATTTGAAGTTTCAATCACTGCTCCTTCTCCTTCTCTTCTTGTAGGAGTGTCTTCAATGCATCATGATCTGCTTGAATACTTTCGTTTTTGTGCTTCAATTCTTCCAATGCCTTTGTTGCGGCTTGCAACTGAAGCTGCAATAGATGTTTGTCCTCCTTTTCTTCCTGTAGGAGTGTCTTCAATTCAGTGTTGTCTGTTGCTTGTTTTTCATAAGCTTCATACAACATGTTCACTTTCTCGGACACCCTGAGCATGGTCTTTTACATGTCTTTGAAATTCTCCATTTCTCAACTCAGCGAACATTCAATGGCTCACGCCTGGAATCCAAATCAGCAAGAAGACCACTCTGATACCACTTGATCCGGGTAAATTCCTGTTACCCTTAACCAAGACCTTTACTTTAGCTGATGTGTTAGAATTGAATTTAATTAAAGCATTAATGAACATAAACGAACATATGCATGTTGTAAATAATAGAAACATAACAAGAATTAGCAACATACGATATTGATAACGGAGTTTGTCCAGGAGGGACTGCGTCTCCAGGCCTCGGTGTCAAGATGGTGTAGGTTGTTGCATTAAGTGTTGTAAGGAATGAATATGTACATGGATGGTGTTTTCTCTATCGTACAAGGAAAATTCCTTCACGCAGGAGTGGTTGCACCTCTCTACAATATGTTCTGCTATAGGAAATATCACTCTAAAAAATGACTCCTATCAGTATAACCTCACACATCATGACTATGAGCATCTCGCTATAATGGAAACAAGGGATCTCAATCAAACATACATGTGATAATGAGTATCCCGCCGACATGGAAACAAAGGGATATGAAACATAATACAAATCCATGATAAAAAGTACATCTCACATCAACAACAAAACAAGATCCCACATCAAACATCAACAGGGATCTCTACAACATAATGCATCTCATAGCAAAGAGACAAAAAAGTACATGAAATCAATGCATCATATACCTCACACTAAAGATGACTGAAGAATGGGTTGATCTGTTGCTAGATCTGAAATCACCTTCACAATCGTGGCATTGAAAGGTGTGAAATTGATTACTCACTCACTAAATGTTGACACCTGCAACTCCACTTTGAAAAATGGCCAAAAAACATAAAGCTCAGATGGAAAATCTGAATACACCATCATATTCGTGGCATCAAAGAATGAAAAATCGACTATCAAATTTTTGAATTCTGAAAAAGTGAAAATATGGGCCGTAGGGAATCTTCTAGATTCCCATTAGATTCCCCAAAGATGTTGCTCCATAGGTAAACTGGAAATATCCAACTCAAAAGGTGAATCCGACCTTGTCATTGTGTTCCCTACAAAAAACCAAGAAAAATGACTATAAAATTGAATATATTCCAACATGGAGAAAATTTACCTCCACGGGAAAATTCAAGAATCATGGTTCCGCTTCATATTTCTAGGTCTCCTCATGGTTATGCCTGCATTAAAATATGACTGCATCAAAAATCATGCCCACACCTTCGACCTCCGCTGGCCTGGCCTAGGTGCATTGTGAAAATGACAGATCTTATATCAAAATGTTGGGCGGAGTTTTCTAAGTGCCACCATTGGCGTGTTGGTGAAATTAAAAATGTGATTGAGGAGGGGTCAGGGGGTCAAATCCCACCCCTCCTATACTTGGCATGCTTTCGTTTTAAAAAACAATGAAAATAATTTAAATTGGGTCGGGCCTACCTTGGGTGGCCCACCCACTAGATAATTTGGCCCAATTTCCGATGGCCACTTCGTCGCTATTCCGACACATAGTCGTCGCAAGAGTGACAGTTTGAGGCTAGAAAAAATGTGGTTAGCCATTACGTCGCAATTCTGACACTTTGCCAAAGTGTCACAATACCAAAACTTTTTCCGACGTTTTGCAAAGTGCTACTATTCCGACGTTTTATAAGTGTCAGTCTTCCAACAAACCACAATTGTCGGTCTTCTGACGATCACAAACTATCAATCTTCTGACGATTTTTAGGTTTTCAAAATAACGTTGCAATTCTAACGTTATGGCTTCCAACGTTTAATTCCGACGTTTTACAAACTGTCACAATTCCGACGAAATATCATCCGACGTTTAAAACGTCGTGCATCCGACGCTTATGTAACGTTGCTTTACCGACGAAAAAGTTAAAGATATTTTAAAAAGAAACATCGCTCTTTCGACGATCGAGGCATCGGTCTTCCAATGAAAAAGCAAAAGTATTAAAAGAATTAACGTCGCTCTTCCGACGTGTAAGGCGTCGGTCTTCTGACGAAAAGGTAAAAATATTAAAAAAGGTAATGTCGCTCTTCCAACGTATAAGGCATTGGTCTTCTGACAAAAAAGTCAAAATATTAAAAAAACTAATGTCGCTCTTCTGACGTCTAAGGCGTCGGTATTTCAACACTTGGTAAAAAATATTTAAAAAATAATTCCGCCTCCAATTGTCACCACGTCAAGTTGTCACCACTTCAAGCCTCCATTTGTCACCACTTCAAGTTTTACTGTTGATTTTTCATGCCTCCAATATCATCGAGCCCTCCACAGTTGAATCTTTAATCCTCCACAAATATTTCTTACCTGAGCTTAAAATAAACACTGGTATACACTTCTACAGATGTGTTTTATCTGAACTCCAAGGAAGCACTAATTTACCCTTCAAATATACTCCACATATGTGTTATCGCCACTCTACTTCCACAAAGGTAAGTATGAGGTGTTCTTGGGCTCAATTCCACAGGACCGAGCTTTACAAGCTAGATTGGTATACGAAACATAAGTCACTGAGTCTTATCACAGTCTTGTAACTTAACACTGAGCTCATAAATAAAAATAGGTGACTTAGCTAATTCATCGGTCTTCTAAAAATTAAATATACCAATCGTTGGTCTTAGCACATTGGTTGTTCGATCTATATCCTTAAGCCAAGCATATGTGCTTCTAACCAATTGCTAGCGCATTGTGATCTCTTAGCCTCTAAATCATTAACTCAATGTTTCTAACCGATGCGCTCAGTTTCCAGGTACCTGTAATCTTTAGTATATTAGTGTATCATCTTCTACTAAGAGAATGCATCTAGTTACAAGGAAATGAATTATAAGAGAGGTAGTTGAAAGCAGTATTGAAGGCATGGCGAACAGTCTAAAACCTAATGTACCAATCCAGACTCTGGAACACTCTAAACTAGAATTCTTACAGGCAAAACCAATAAATTGGCCAGTAAGAATTCATTGTTTTTCAAGTTATTTATTTTTGTCAATTTTCAATAATGACTTGAGGAAAAGTCAATGAATCAGTGGGGGAGAAGAAACAGTGAATTTTCTTTATTCATCTCCTCATTCTCAAAATTTCAATAAGGGATTTGTTTTAGTAATTGATTGTTTCAATAAGAAGGAGTTGTTTTGTTCTAATCAGCAAAGGGACTTGTTCAAGAAAAAATATGCAGTGGGACCTGTTTAAACAAGATTATGCAGAGGGAACTATTCAAAGGCTGCATCAATGACAGACAAGGCAACAGTAGAGGGACCTGTTCAAAGACTCCATCAATGGCACACAAGGCAACATCAACATATTTCAAGGCTGCATCAACAATTTTCAAAGGTTGCCTGTCAAAATTTAAACATGGCTGCATCAATATGTTCTACAACACCAAGAAGGATAGAAGCTGCATCAACTTGAATTTTCAGATTTTAAGGGACCTGTGTATGCTCATTTTCAAGGGAATTGTTTAGAAGAAAAAGAGCAATCACACCTGCACAAAGCCAACCAGTTATACCTACAAAGAAGAAAAATCAAGATTATATCAACCAGCAATTTTAAAGGACTATAAGATTTTTTTTTTTAATACTTAAATTCCTATGATTATTTTAGTGTTAAATAATTAATTCATGGTTACTTATTAATATCAATTTCATAACCCATATCGACCTATACCATTACCCCTAAGCATCTTAATCTATGTTATCACTCTTAAAAACCATGGCGCCCATAAGCTATCCTATATGCCTAATGGTTTTATATGCCATATCTATATCAAAATGGTACTTAAACCTTAGCCTATCTCTCTACATACTCATCTCTATCTCGATATTACCACTACTTCTATATCTCACCACTATAAACCTTAGCCTATTTTTATGCTGGATATACCCTTAAACCTTTTCATAAGCCTTTCAAATCAACCACTGCCATCAATGTACCAACGGTCTATAAGACCTCTCCGCGGCTTTTTTAGACACCAAATGAGAAGACATATTTTTAACAAGACTGCTTTCAATCGATTTCAATTCATTGTGACTGCCAGCCAGTACAAATGGTCTCCAAGGCCTTTACTAGATAGATACACCACCAATGAATATATTCACCGTAGCTATCATTCCATTCCAACACGATTTGTATCCTCTGCAACCACGATCTGTATTCTCTGTAACCACGACTACATACCCTGGAAACAAGATTATGGGCTTTGCTAACTAGACCCTATCCTATGCACCCATATTCATATCAACCTATTTTCATGATAGCAGGCTAAAATTTTGAAACTCTCCATTTACAAAGGTCGGCAAAAAGTTCGAATTAAGGTTGATTAAGTTTGAGCTCTATGGTTTAAAATAGAAATGCCGGGAATATAGGTATCTAGCTACCAGGATGCGTTGGTTGGAAAACGGGAGAAAACATAGGCATTGAGGATTATCCAAAACAAAAAGGTCAGCCCAGAAATTTGAGGAAAAATCAGAAATTTGAAGTCAGCTCAGAAATTAAAGGTCAGCCAAAAGAACGCAACAGAGGAGGTAACAGTTAAAAACCCTGGTTAATAATTTTTTTTAAATAACAGAGCATAAGAAGACAGGGTTAGAACAGAGAGATTTTAATGGAAAATAGGGCAGAACCAGAAAATTTTTACAGTTCAAAATCTCATGAATATTGTGTCAAAACCTTAAGAGAAAAATAGTGGCTACCCTTCTTAGAAAAATTCAATGGGTATAATGAAGAAGTCACAATTTTTTTTTCTTCTTTATTCACTGGAGAAAAAGCCATAGTAGGGAGTCTTTCCTTCAGGGCTTCAGAAGACACTATAGCCCAAATAATAGATATCAGTCCAGAGGGTGATAAATACTTTAAAGCAAAGCAATTCAAGTAAAAATCATGGACACAATTCATGTCTAGATCAAGAGTGTCTTCAGTAAATTGGAAAATAGGAGTTCCTAGGAATTGGCTTATTCATCCCTGGGATGAAATGGTCTATATCCTTCAAAATTTTATCACATGTGAGGGCAGATATAGTATAGTGTATTTGTATCATATCAAGATATTGTTGCATTTGAAAGGGGAATTTACCATCATTCTACCTTATTTCCTTTTACAGAGCTTAACCAAAATGTCAAAAACTATTCAGAAGTAGAAAGGTAATATGGATAAAATTTTATGTCATTTTGGTTTGATAAAATTTTTGATTGAGTCTAAATTACAAAAGACAAGGATGACATGGAAGGGATTTTTAATCTCCAATGGAATCAAAACTAATGAAGCAGAACAGGAAAAACAAGGGAGTACAAAATTCATAGTTGATGTGATTGAAATAAATGATGAAACTCCTGAATTCACATCAAACACTGTTGCCCAGCCTAGTAGTAGTGTAAGAACAAGAAAAATGAGACAGGAAGATGCTAAGAGAGCTACAAAAGACAAAAATTTTACCACCTATACAAGAAAATCCAGGAGGATAAAAGGTAAGACAATGCAAGAGAATGATGACCTACAACCAAAATAGGATGTATAGCAAGAACAGGATGCAGATATACAAGAAATGGAAATTGAAAGCAATAAGGAAGAAGAAAAATAGCAAGCACCCTCAAATAGAAAGCAGAAGAAACTAGAGAGGCAGATTGAAGACTTGCAACAAGAACTCAGGGAATCAAAGGTATTATAAAGAGTTGTGAATAAAGAGAATGAAGCAATGAGAGAATAAAGAAAGAAAATTCAAAGGAAAAATGAAAAATTGAAGAAGAAAGTAATAAAACTCAAAGCCAATCAAATTGAAATATGTAAATGGGCTGGAAAATGGTATAGACAGAAGAAAGCTCTCAAGGAAAAGTACAAGAACATGAAGACTGAATATCAAGCTCAAAATAATGTAGATGTTTTATTGTAGGCAACAGGAGCAGCAAACATAGGAAGTTCATTAGGTTAGCATGAGGACATGCAAAGTCTTGTGTTTGGGGGAGATGTTGGTATCATTTCATGGCCTATCTTTTTATCCAAAAATATCATCATTATCCACCATTTTCCTTACTAAACCTTCATAAATTCCTTATATCCTATTGAAATTGATTAATATAGTATCATAATTGTTATTTTAACATTGAAATCAATTTTGGGAATTTTCGTGTTAAAAACAAAAAAATTTCAAGAAATTACAGGTTCTAGTAACTTCCTGTAAATGCTTTATGTTCTGACATGTGGCATGACAGGTAGACCAAAACGAAGGATGAGGGCTTAATCTGGAATGTACACGGATGGTGAAAAATCTATTCAACCTCAGATTCGAAGTTCCTAAGTAGCCAGTCAACGCTGGTCAAACCCAGCCATTTCAGCAGAAAAATCTTGAATCATAAATGAACATACTTGATATTTTAATTGTATTTAGGGATTTAAACCAATTCAAATTCTTTTGGAAGTTAGTTAGGCTTTTGAGGAACGAGAATAGCCTCATTTTGTTATGTAATTCATGATAAATATTTAGAGGAAAAGATATTGAAGGCTAGTTAATACGTAGAGAGAGACATACAAAGACATGAGATTTATGTGCCAAGCTTCAAACTCTGTTTTTATGTAATTAATTTCCAAACTTCAATAGAGACAGAGATTCAGTTCTTCATGGTGTTATAGACTAGAATTTTCTCCATTTGAAGTTACTCCAAGTGTGCTTGCAACATGTGGAGGGCCCCCATGCAGTGCTGGTACACTTTCTTTATGTTTTCCTTTACATCTACATATTCAGATCTGATAGTACATTTTCACTTAATTCTGATGTTGTAAGTTCATGAATCTTGATTAGAAGTGTGTTTATTGTTTCAGTTATCATTTCTGATTTATGTTCATGGTTATAATTGAAAAATTCAATTACTATATTAATGAGTAAACCTTGTAAGAGGATTTAATTGTTGATTGAATTCGAAATTATTACCTTGATCTCTGTTTTTAAATGAGTTTGATTTATGTGTGCTGATTTGAAAGAGACTCTGTGAGTTGAGTCCTTGTAAGAGGACTAGGATCTCAAACAAACCATAGGAATTAGATAATTTCTTTTAGTGTGTTAATCTAAGAAATTGGAAGAGATTCTGTGAGCTAAAACCTTGTAAAAGGACTAGAATCTCAGACAACCATAAGTACTCTATTTTTAGGAAGATAGATATGTTTTAATTGGAGAGGTGTTTAAGTGTGTAAGGAACCAAAGGGAAATCTCTTGTAAAAGGGTATTGGATCTTGCTGCAACAAACCCTCATTCAAGAAATTAAATCCTTTTAGGTCTATATATATTAGACAAGTATCTCTAAGATTGCCTACTCGGGTTGACAAGAAATGAAAGCCTAATCTACAGCAGTAGAATAGACCAAAAAATCATTAGAAGTGCTTACCACATATCAACCTCATGACCATAATATGTAATATATGCTCCCAAAGCCTGAAGAATATCTCTATTCAAGATTCTATGTTGGCTATGGGAAATCCATGAAAGATATTCTCAAAACTTGGTGGCAAGAGTTGAGAAAAATTTCCCAAAATCCTGACAGTATTTACAAAACCAAAGCATTGAAGAAAATGCACTGATATTTAATGTCTATGTGTTGCAGGTTTTATGATAGTTATTTGGGGTATGGATAAATGTTAAGTGGTCTAGATTCCATAGAGTTTCATGCCATTATCTAGTGCTACCTTGCGTAGAGACCTTAGGATGGATATTGCAATGCATTGAATCTCAAAGCATGATCATTAGAAGTGCCTACCACATATCAACCTCATGACCATAATATGTACTATATGTGCTCCCAAAGCCTGAAGAATATCTCTATTCAAGATTCTATGTTGGCTATGGGAAATCCATGAAAGATATTCTTAAAACTTGGTGGCAAGAGTTGAGCAAATTTTCCCAAAATCCTGACAGTATTTACAAAACCAAAGCATTGAAGAAAATGCATCGATATTTAATGGCTATGTGTTGCAGGTTGTATGAGAGTTAGAATGTATATTTTTTTTAGGAAGCATGGGTCTATATGGTACACCCATGTGCCGCCAAGGGAACCATTTTTCAGTTGTCCCAACCTCATAGCTCAACAATTTCATAAATGTGTTACAAAGGTGAAGAACATGGCACAAACCAGAGTTTTATATGTCCTCATATTTTTTTTATGGTATATATTCAAAAAACGAGTTCCCAGGTCTAGGATGGAAGTGGACTTATGTTAAAGAAATACCTCCAGTCCACATATATTGCAAGATATTGTGGGATAATTGTTATAGGGCAATGTATGGGAGAGTAACTAAGATCGTCATATTAGTATTATATTAGATGTTGTTTGGCATAGTGGCACCCTGCATGATAGATAAGGCCAGGGAATCCATAGTATATGTCACAAATGTATTTGCATCACCTCAAGAAACATTCATCAAAGTATTTGGAGCATATAAAATTCCAAATCTCATGCCATTATTTGTGAAAAATAAGGTGGTTATGCGAGAGGTTGGCTACCATATTTGCACAGGGTTGTTTGGATCATTGTATAAATCGAAGAAGTCTCCATGGCCCATTTTCCCTATGAAAATAAGATCATACAACCTAAAGAGATTTAAGGCAACATAGGCAAAATTGCATAGCTAGAGTATCTCAAGTTCCGTGAGATGTGATATCGTCGGTATGATCTTAAAGGTATATGCACATAAAATTGTGCAAAGTTGAGATACACATGGACATACACCTCATACTCTTGGAATGACAAGGATAAAATCAAGAACCATTGCCTCTGGAGAAATCATAACAAATGGGGAAGTAGGTCCTTCAAACGAAACAACTATTTTGGAAGAGCTAAAGAGAGGAAACCAAGAGAAGATGAACATGTAGGACAACACTAAACTAAAAAAGAAATATCAGGCATATTAGCAGAATTGCCAGGTCCAGATGTATTTAGTCAATATATCAACAAACTTGGCACAGGACATACTATGAACCCTGATGAGGCCAATTTCACTACAGATAAGGCTTATGAAGACCACCAATTAGAGGTGGATACAGATATTGAGGCTCTCCTTTCAAGTCTCAATTTGCGACGAGAATTTTTCCCATGTTTATCGAAGAATCATATGCAGCGAGCAATGGAAATTTACAAATAGGCAAGGCAATGGTCTAGGGATGTTGCCACTCTTGATACTCTCACGAATGCCTAAATCGCTGCTACAAAGCAATCTGATAAGTCTTCACCTTTTGGAGACAGTAAAGAGGAGTTGTGGTATGACCCAGATAATGGGCATCTAGCTGATGTGGATATGGAACTATTCCTTAAAAGTACTTTGATCCCACTTAGTGTTCTAGTTTTTGTATTTCTATAGCAAGTAGACCAACATGGCAGAAAAGAAGAAAACAACTTTATTTGTCTTATTATGACTTCAGGGAACCCAAAAATAGACTCTTCTGTAGACTCCTTGCTCACGGGAGCTACACTACATATAACAGTGTGCAAAGAACTCAAATGATATTTCTTTGCAATATCGACTTTTTTCGTAACCCACAGGATGGGAGGCACAAGAAGAAAATAGGTGATTCTGTAGTTCTCAATCAATCGAAAAATCTCCACGAGATCAAACTTAGACAACACAAAAATGGTCGATCATGATCCAAGAAACACACAAGCAAAAGCTGCAAGCCCATATATATGAAATATGGGCACCATACCCAGGAACGAATCAGTCTGATTCCGGGTACTATTCTCAGGACAGAATCTCAAGCGCTTCAGCACAAGACACTGGTTCTGTTCATACGTAAGAGATAAAATACACTGTCTGGGAAACTAGATCGAGATCGCAGTTGGGTATTGTTTCCCTGGAGAGGAAGATCCAAGGAAAAGACACCTAGATCAGGCTTATAAGCTCCCACAAAGGCCACTGTGCATTTGTTTCATCAAATCTGGTTGGTAATGGGTTGCATACAGGAAATCCTTCCAAGACCCTGATAACCAAAATGGGTATAGACTCAAAATATCCGCATATTTTAATTTTATTAATGCTCTGAATGTAGCACCAAAGGCAGTCCCAATAGAACAAATTACAAGTAGACCCATGAGACAAGATCCTGAAAAAAAGATAAAATGCCAACCTACAAAATTCTTGTTGTATTGAAGAATAATAATACCTGTTTTTGGAGTTGTGGAGTTGAGAGCAATGCAGAGATCCTCACACTGTCCATGGTGCCAGGCTCCAGATCCATGAGCACGGCTCGGGGCACAAATATCCCTCATCCTTCCTCCAAACCTGCAATAGTATGGCTGCATCCTTCCTCAAAACTAGCGACAATATGGCCGCATCCTCCCTCCTTCCTTGGACAAACCATGCAACCAGAGGGAAATGAACGAGGGAAATTAAAAATTTTGATATTTGAAAATTTTTGACATTTTGAAATGAAACACGTGTTTTTTTTTTTAAGGCCACTCAAATTAATTTAAAAATATATATATTTTAATAATTATAATAATTAAAATAAATTCTAAATAATTAAATGTTTGTTTATTTTGATTTTTTAAAAATATTTACAATCAAAAAAATAAAATATATCTTTTTGAGAAGTAATTAATATTATATGAGTAAATAATGGACTGATTTTTGCATATAGTAATCCTTCTACCCTACTAAATCATCATGCTTTATTAAAAGGAGTTTTAAACTTTACACTATTAAATTATGTTGTATTTTAAATATTGCATTTGCAACCATGATCAAGAATCATAAGATTTGTTTATTCATGTAACACGCTCAATATGCAAGGTTTTTTATTCATGTAACACACTCAGTAAATATCCTTGCATAATGAGAACATATCTAATTAGTTGGAGCTTGTGTTACCCTTTATTTTGGCATATGGTTAACACTAGTGAATTATCCATATTTAAACAAATTGATGCTGGGAGGTTTGATATAGAAATTTCAGCTATGTTGCTCAGGGGTCGGATATAGAAATGTCTGCTATGTTGAAGTATTAGCATGTTAAGGTCTTCTCTGTGACGAATAATATGCTCACAATGGTCTTTGTGAGGAGTCGTTGAAACTGTTCAATTAGATGCAACATAATGGGATGACACTCGATAATTTCACCTTTTCCACTAATTTTGCAGCATGTGCTAGTTTATGATGCAGTTCCAATATATCATCATCATTAAAGTTAGGTTGAACTCAAATATATTTGTGGAGAATTCTCTTGTTTACCTATATACCAAATGTTTTAGCATAGAATAGGCATGATTAGTATTTGATAATATGTTTTAATAGAGGGAAGCTAGAGTGCAACGCGGCAAGGTTGGAGGCCTCTTGATGTGTGCCGCAACCCTTTAAGGGCCTATTTGGTGACTGTGGGGAGGATCGCAGGGCTGCACCAAGATAGATCATGTTGTGCCCAACACTTATTTAACTCAAGGAAGAAGTGTTATTCCATCTTAGGTGTGGTAAAGATATTTATAAAAGATCTGAAGTATTACAAGGGGCTTTGATATTTGCCAAATGTGTCTTAGGAGATGACTCCAGGGAAATGGGAAAATCCTGAGAATAATGCAAGTCCTAGATTCATCAAACGGTTATGGATTTGGGGGTTAGGGGTTAGGGCGGATTTAAGTGCATTTAGGGGTTAGGGGAATATTAATTATGAGTTAGTGGTTAAGGGATTAGGGATTGGGAGCTTAGGGGTTAGGGGATTTAGGCACAGTTAGGGGTTAGGTGAATAATTATTTAGTGGTTAAGGGATTAGGGATTAGGGTCTTAGGGGTTAGGGGAAGAGAGTGGTCATTCTAGATGCTCTGAAAGCGTTGAGGCTTCAACCAAGTCACAAGTATTGTCTGCTAGAAAGGCTTTCCAAAGAAGTTGGCTGGCATCACTATGACACTATTACAAAATTAGAAGGGAAGAGAAAGGAAAAGGCTCAGGTATCATATGAGAGAAGGAATCAATTGGAAAATTGAGATCTAAAGAAGTGGAGTTAGCCAAAAAGAAGCTTACCCCAGAGATGGATAAGATAAAACTTGACAACATGTTGGTCAATTTCCTTGACCCTTTATTGGTTATTTAGAAGGAGTATGAATACACCACCATTAATATCAAGGTAACTGACCCCTAGCAGATCAAGGGGTTAAGGGGTTTAGGGGGTTAAATGGGTTAGGGTTTTAGAGGTTTAGGGGGTTAGTGGATTTAGCAGTTAAGGATTTTAGGGGTTAGGGGTCGTTACGGGTTAATGGTGCTAGGGTTTAGGGGGTTAAATGGGTTAGGGTTTTAGGGGTTTAGGGGGTTAAAGGGGTTGGGGGTTGGGAATTAGTGTTTAAGGGAGTAGGGGTTAAGGGTTAGAGGTTTATGGTTTAGGGGGTTAAATGGGTTAGGCGTGCATTTAGAGGTTTAGGGGCTTAAGGGATTTAGCAGTTAAGGATTTTAGCTAGGGGTTAGGGGTTAAGGGGTTAGAGTTTTAGGGTTTAGGGGTTTAAATGGGTTATAGGGGTTTAGAGGTTTAGGGGGTTAGGGGATTTAGTAGTTAAGCATTTTTGGGGTTAAGGGTTAGGGTAGGGGGTTAAATGGGTTAGGCCAGTTGGGAAATAGGGTTTAAGGGGTTAGGGGTTAAGGGTTTATAGGTTTAGGGTTTAGGGGGTTAAATGGGTTATGGGTTTATGGGTTTAGGGGGTTAAATGGGTTAGGGGTTAATGGTTTAAGGGTTAGTGGTTAAGGGTTTAGAGGTTTAGGGTTTAGGGGTTAAATGGGTTCAGGCGCGCCCAACCGAAAGATGCCACAATGGAGCAAACGGAAAACGGGCTACTCGAATTATGTGCACAAGGCACCCGAGCGGTTACAACTTAGAAAAAATGATTCGGGCGCCCTCAAACAAAACAGCTCGACTCGAATGTGCTCGGTCGGGCGACCTCCCACAGCGCGACATGGTGCGCTGGACCAAACGATGCCACAAGGGAGCAAACTGAAAACAGGACGCCCGAACGTGCATAAGGCACCCGGGTGGTCAAAACTGAGCAAAACTAATATGGGCGCCCTCGAATGAAATGGCTCGACCCGAACGCGCTCGGTCGGGCGACCTCGCACGACGCGACACAACGCACCCGACCGAACGATGCCACAAGGGAGAAAATGGCAAACGGGCCGCTCGAACATGCACAAGGCACCCTGGTGGTCACAACTTAGTAAAACTAATACGGACACCCTCGAACGAAACGGCCCGAACCGAACGCGCCTAGTTGGGTGACCTGATCACAAGGCGCAACATGGTGCACCCGAACAAATGATGCCACATGGGAGCAAATGGAAAACGGGCCGCTCAAACGTGCTTAATGCACCTGGGTAGTCACAACTTAGCAAAATCGATACAGGCACCCTTGAACGAAACGGGCTAACCTGAACGCACCCGGTCGGGCGACCTCACACGACGCGACACGACGTGCCCGACCGAACGATGCCACATGGGAGAAAATGGAAAACAGGCCACATGAATGTGCACAAGGCACCCGGGCGGTCACAACTTAGCAAAACTGATACGGGCGCCCTCGAACAAAACAGTGCAACCTGAATGTGCTTGGTCAGGTGCCCTCACATGGCACGACATGTCGCGCACGACTGAACGATGCCACAAGGAAGAAAACGGTAAATGGGCCGCTTGAATGTGCACAAGCTAGCACCCGGGCAGTCACAACTTAGCAAAACTGATACAGGCGCCCTCGAATGAAACAACGCGACCCAAACGTGCTTGGTCGGGTGCCCTCACATGGCGTGACGTGGCATACCTGACCGAACGATGCCACAAGGGATAAAATGGAAAACGGGCTGCCCGAACGTGCACAAGGCACCTGGGTGGTCACAACTTAACAAAACTGATACGGGCGCCCTCGAACGAAACGACCTGACCTGAACGCGCCTGGTCGGATGACCTCACACAGCACAACATGACGTGCTCGACCGAACAATACCACAAGGGAGAAAATGGCAAACGGGCCGCCTGAACGTGCACAAGGCACCCGGTCGGTCACAACTTAGTAAAACTGACACGGGCACCATCGAACGAAACGACCTGACCCGAACGCGCCCGATCGGGTTGTGACCTCACACAGCATGACACATCGCACCCGAACAAACGATGCCACAAGGGAGAAAATGACAAACAGGCTGCCTAAACATGCACAAGGCACCCGGGTGGTCACAACTTAGCAAATTGATACGCGGGTGCCCTCAAACGAAACGGACTGGCTCGAACACGCCGGGTCACGCAACCTCACACGGCGCGACACAAAGAACAATGCCACAGGGGAGCAAATGGAAAACGGGCTGCCCAAACGTGCACAAGGCACCAGGGTGGTCACAACTTAGCAAAAATAATACGGGCACCCTCGAACGAAACGGCCTGACCCGAACGCGCCCGATCGGGCCGCAACCTCACACGGCGCGCCTGAATGAACGATGCCACAAGGGAGAAAACGGAAAATGGGCCACTCAAATGTGCACAAGGCACCTGGGCAGTCACAACTTAGCAAAAATGATACGCGAGCGCCCTCGAATGAAACGACTCGACCCGAACGCACCCGGTCGGGTGACCTCAACTAGCGCGACACGACACGCCCGAATGAATGATGCCACAAGGGAGAAAATGGAAAATGGGTTGCCTGAACATGCACAAGGCACCTGGGAAGTCACAACTCAACAAAAATGATACGGGCGCCCTCGAATGAAACGACCCAACCTGAACGTGCTCGGTCGGACGACCTCACACGGCGCGACACGACATGCCCAACCGAACGATGCCACAAGGGAGAAAACGGCAAACGGGCCACCCGAACGTGCACAAGGCACCCGGGCGGTCACAACTTAGAAAAACTGATATGGGTGCCCTCGAATGAAACAGCCCGACCTGAACGCGCCCGATCGGGCCGTGACCTCACACGGCGCGACACAGCACGTCTGAACGAACGATGCCACAAGGGAGAAAATGACAAATGGGCTACCCGAACGTGCACAAGGCACTTGGGTAGTCACAACTTAGCAAAAATGATACGCGGGCGCTCTCAAATGAAATGGCATGTCCCGAATGCGCCCGATTAGGTGACCTCACACAGCGCGACACAACGAACGATGCGACAGGGGAGAAAATGGCAAATAGGCCGCCCGAACATGCACAAGGCACTCGGGTGGTCACAAATTAGCAAAACTAATACGGGCGCCCTCGAATGAAATGGCCTGACCCGAACGCGCCCGGTCGGGCGACCTCAACCAGCGCGACACGACACACCCGACCGAACGATGCCACAAGGGAGAAAACAACAAACAGGCTGCCCGAATGTGCAGAAGATGGCACCTGGGCGGTCACAAATTAGTAAAACTGATACGGGCACTCTCTAACGAAACAACGCGACCCAAACGCGCTTGGTCAGGCGCCCTCACACGACGCGACACAGCGCGCCCAACCGAACGATGCCACAAGGGAGAAAACAACAAACGGGCTGCCTGAACGTTCACAAGGCACCCGGGTAGTCACAACTTAACAAAACTGATACGGGCTCCCTCAAACAAAACGGCCCGACCTGAACGCGCCCAGTGGGACGACCTCACACAGCGCGACACTGCGTGCCCGACCGAATGATGTCACAAGGGAGAAAACGACAAACGGGCCGCCCGAACGTGCACAAGGCACTCAAGCAGTCACAACTTAGAAAAACTGATACGGGCGCCCTCGAACGAAACGACCCGACCTAAATGCGCTCGGTCGGGCGACCTCACACGGTGCGACACAACGCGCTTGAACGAACGATTCCACAAGGGATAAAATGGAAAATTGGCCACCTAAATGTGCACAAGGCACCCGGGCGGTCACAACTTAGAAAAACTAATACGAGCGCCCTCGAACGAAATGGCCTGAATCGAATGTGCCCTGTTGGGTGACCTCACAAGGCACGACACAATGAACGATTCCACAGGGGAGCAAACAGAAAACGGGCCGCCTGAATGTGCACAAGGCACACGGGTGGTCACAACTTAGAAAAACTGATACGGGTGCCCTCGAACGAAACGACCCGACCCAAATGCGTCCGATCGGGCCGCAACCTCACACGGCGCGACACGGTGCGCCTGAACTAACGATGCCACAAGGGGGCAAACGGAAAATGGGCCGCCTGAACGTGCACAAGGCACTTGGGCGGTCACAACTTAGCAAAACTAATATGGGCGCCCTCAAACAAAATGGCCCAATGCAAACACGCTCGATCGGGCCGCAACCTCACACGGCATGACACGACGTGCCCGAACGAATGATGCCACAAGGGAGAAAACGGAAAACGGGCTGCTCAAACGTGCACAAGGCACCCGGGCGGTCACAACTTAGCAAAACTAATACACAGGCACCCTCGAATGAAACGACCCAACCCGAACGCACCTGGTCGGGCGACCTCAACCGGCGCGACACAACACGCCCGACTGAACGATGCCACAAGGGAGAAAATGGCAAATGGGCCACCCGAATGTGCAGATGCTGGCACTCGGACGGTCACAAATTAGCAAGTAAAAAATTGTCATGGGTACCACATATTTTCGAGGTAGCTAGGAATCTAATATTTATAACTCAAATGGGTGATGCGATCATGCATATCATATTTAAGAAGGATTCATGTAAGATGGTTCATGGTGTGATGGTGTTGATAAGAGGTGTTCAAATTGGCATATTATACAATTTGTTAGGGCATATTGACCAAAGTGGTTGCAATAGTGCAAATGTTCATAAAACTTATGGGTCAACCCTCTTGTTTAGTCAACAAGACCAGGTTGTAGCATTAAAATATGTGACACAATGGAGAGAAAATAATTTGATTTCTTCAAAGAAAAGGTATGATTAAAGTTTTGTATAGTAACTCTCTAAAAGTCGCTTTATGTTAATATTGTATTTATGGGAAACAAAATCGTGTTAAATTCCCATTTGGTACTACAAGAGAAAAGAGGATTATGGAGTTAATTAATAGTAATGTATTTGGGATAGTACCAATGCAATGACTAGGTCTATCCATATATTTATATGTTTTCTTCATTGATAATTTCTCCAAGATGACATGGATATATTTCCTAAGGAAGAGGTCTAAGGTTTTCAATAAATTTCAAGAGTTCAAATCTCTTATGGAGAACCAAATAGATAGAAAGGTAAAGGTTATGATAATCGATAACAAAAGTGAATTATATGGTAAATAATTTAAGACACTTTTTATTTCGGTATTGTGGCGCTTTTGAAAACACGTCGGAAAAGTGACTTTTTTCAAATAAACATCATTCTTGCGACGTTGGGCTTCAAAACGTCGCAAGACCGACGCTTATTTGAGAAACTTCACTCTTCCGACGTTTTCTCCAAAGTGTCGTAATACAGACAAATGTGTGATAGACGTTGCAATTTCTACGTTTCGTCCCATAAACGTCGTAAGACCGACGAAAAGTTTAAAACGTCGCATTTCTGATGACAAACATAAACTTCGCAAAAGCGACGATGTCCCTAAACTTCGGTATAGCAACGGTTTGTGGTGAGATTTGAAAAATTGATAGAAATTGGGGAAATTTCCGAAAATACGACAAAAGTGTCGAAACTAAAGTGTCGGAATTTTCGCCAAATGTACTAGTGACCCAACAAAATCTGCATGTAGCATTCATATTTATGGTGGTTTTGTTATAACATATGATAATGTTTTATTTGGGGCTGCTGCATGGTAGCGAGCTGGCTCACGTGGCCGGCACGAGTTCGATACTTGCTGACCTTCATGCTATGGTACCGGGGGTAGGGTCGAGTCCATCGAAGGTGGGTTGCCCTCCCCAATGGCATAGGTACATGTTGATATAGCAGTGGTTACAATACCCGCAGGGTCCAGTGGGGGTCATGGCCTACTGATCCAATATTTTAATATATTGTGATGTGCGGTGGTGCCGACCGAGGGTGGTGGGTTGGTGGCCTTCCACCCCAAAAATATATATATTTTCTATTTAAAATTAAACCCACCATACTTTTTTAAAAAATTTGTTTTTAAGCGTTAGTGGACATTTTAAGTGTCCCACAATTTTTCCTGGAATCCGGCCGGAGTTAGCCAGAATCCTGTGGCTAGATTTTGGCGAAATTGCACCTTCTTTAAGCCTGCCAAGTCACAAAGTCAATCCAAAAATTTGAGTGCTCCTAACTTTCGCATACGAGCTCGATTTGACGAACTGTTCGCACCGTGTGATCAAGACGAGATATTAAACCTGAACCTAGTTCGAAAGTAATCTAAACACTTTGATTTTTGAGCTTCCATAAGGCCACTTTGTCATGTGTGTATTTGGAGCCACCTAGATCATTAATACCTAACCCTATGAGCTGAGGAGAATATTTTAATACTTTCCTAAAAAATATATCATAATTAATTCTCCCTCCATTGCCAATTCATTTGAATTTCATTACATTTTTTATTTACATTTAGCATTTACATACACATTTTACATTTAATTCCTTGGACTCCAACCATCATAAAATAAGCATTCCTCAATAATAATACTATTATAAAATTGGATCTCAAAGAAAGGTTAGTTGGCCCTTCCGCAAGCTCATAGGTTTCCCATAAATGTGGAATTAAAATTAATAATCTATATTATACTAGAAAAGATTTGAGTGACTCTTCCTCTATCACATTGGTTTCTTGTCAAATTACAGTCGAGGGATGGTGGACCATTTCTTTCTAATGGGTATTTCTTCAATGGAATTAATATTTCTTTTCTATAGTATCCTAGGAATTTTTTATTGACTCATCCTATGGATTAACATTGTTATCTAGGGTGGAATCAAGAGAAGGATTGGTCAAACCATCCTATAGATTAATATTCTAATTTGGGGGATTGTGAGAAAGGATTCATTAACCCTTCCTATGGAATAGTATTATCATTGAAGGTGAGCTTGAAGAAGGTTTGAAAGTGTTGATATTTTAGGGTAGCATTAGATGTGCTCTAGCTCCCAAATTTTGTGGAGGAGCTAGAGTACATGATATCTCCAAGACCCAAAAAGAGTTTAGTATAATTCCATCAGGTTTAAGAGATATTCAAATAATTAATATTTTTAATTAGGGACCCTAAGTCTAACTTAGGAAAATCAAAATATTAAAGTGAATTAAAGTAAACATGTGATGAGAATGACTTAAGTGACATGGATCAAGAAGCTTCTAATATTAGACATCGATTAGAGATTAGATCACAGTTGTTGACGTTTCAATGAGAAAAGTATAAGAGAAGGGCTTAGGGTTAGTTGGAGAACACACACATTGGTGGAGCACTGAAGCTAAGCTAAAATTCTAAGGCGCGGTTTGCAAAGAATTTCAGAAGTGTTTGCAGTGCAGCGAGGGGCAGTATTGGAAAGTGGATGATCTGATCCTAGGCCAAGAGTACAACAATGACACAAAGGCAGCATACCAAGAAATGCAAAGGAAAGACAGAGCCACGCAGTCCAGTAGAGGCCATGCAGAGGTAGCGCAGAGACAACAACAACCACGCAAGGCTAGCACAAGCCTAGTCATCGAAACACAGGGGAAATATATGCCCTTCAGGGGTAACGCAGGCCCTTCTAGAGTAGTAGAGGTTGACGCAGGCCAAGAAGGCTAACACAGAGGGCTGAGGAGTAGCGCTGTGGTTTCCGGTGGGCCAGAAAGGGCTCGAGTTCTGTAAATCCCGTTTAAGAGTGTGAATCAGACATATTTTCTTTCTCCGAGTGAAAGAGGTATTGTTGTCATGATATTTCTCTATAGGGTGAACTAGTTTGGTCCCCAGATATTTTTGTACTCGGAATCTGCTTAATAATAAAACCCTCCAGAGCTAGTTGCACTAGTTTTCCCACATTGGGTTTTTCCGAGGATATTTGTTTGAAAAATCTATATGTCACTTTGTCAAATGAGCGTGCTATTCAGTAAATGATCTATATGTGTAGGTTGTTATTTTTATTTACTTTGTTTTTATTCTGAATATTCAAATTAATAACTTGTGTATTTAATCAAGTAGGAGAAGTAAATCGAGAATTAACAGTAGGATTTCTTAGATTAAGAAATTTTCACAGAAAGGCCATTCTTTGAACCTAGTAATCTTTTCAAAGGGGGCCATGGAAATTATCCTTCTTCAAACTCATGGATTCCTTATCAAGGAAAATCCCTATTAAAGTAGGACAACCCTTCTTTTAGATTAGTAATATCCTCATTGATTTTGATTTAAAGGAATGGTTTATCATGAAAAAGTGTCAATTGAAAATTTATTAAGTTGTGCATTATCATCATGGTGGAGATTAGGAAAATTTTAGTTGATCCTTCCTCAATATTAGCATGGCCATCAATGGGGAAGCTAAAGAAGGGTACTATGGTCCTTACCAAAACTTGCAATTTTTTTATCAATGGGTGATTAGCATTCCTAATCTATACAAGCCCCATGAAAGGTTAACTAAATATTCCTCACATTCCTAGGCTTCCTATCAATGTAGGTTTCATTGAGGACAAACTTAAATAAGGTTTGGATGAGTAAATAATGTGATTATTATGGCTATTTATTTTTTTAAGTTGTCATCGATAGTTTAATGATAAGGGGTCATGGAGTACATATCAATTCTTCCTCTAGATTAGTACTCTAGTTGAGATGATTTTGGGGAATATTTAGGCATGAAGATGGGTCAACCAACCCTTCCTTGAGATTTCATTCTTAATGAGATCATTACCCTTTCTACTAAATATTTTTACTAGTAGGGTAGCATGATTTTAATTACATTTAATTGTTAGAAAGTATGAACATGTCCTCCAATTATTTGTTTGAAACACTACTTAAAACATAGAAGTATTAATGAACTTTGGAAATGGCTAGATGTCTAGTGCAATAATAATCTATCCAAAACCATTAGGATTTTTGTTTCTCATATTTATAATAGTTCTTTGAGGAATTCAAGAATAATTCAATATAATTTACATAATTTGAACTTGAAGGAAAGTTATAATGATGTTAAAATCATGCTACTAAAGTGGAGTAGAGAGGATAATTTATTTTTCTAATTGCAAGAGGAGAGGAAAACATAGAGTCTTATGCAAGAGGGGAGTCATCTATACTGTGTAAGGACAATCACAAGAGGTTGGTGAATTCTTTTTGGCTGCAATTATAGTTGGATTTCCTGGAGCCCCTAGTTGAGAGATTATTAATTGGTCTATGTTATATCCTTGAAGGGAATCGAGATATTCTAAGGGACTATGGTGTAGAGAAGGAAATCTCATCCTTTGTTTTTTCTATATTGATGGAGAAATGAGACATGTTCTTGGAATTGTTGTAGTTGCATTACATCTTAGTAAAAGAGTTTAAAATTATGTTGAGAAATAGGATATCATGCATGTGATGATTTGTTTTGTTGAGATATTAACCAATACCAAATGAGAATGTTGTTGAGAGCTCCTATTATATTTTTATTTCCTAGTTATTCCAACTGAGAGATTCTTAGTTGGTTTGTATTGGAGCTCTAGAGGGGATGGATATTTTATTAGGTATTATGGTGCAAAGAAGGAAATCCCTTCCCTTAGGCTCTGAAAATTGATGGGGAAGAGAGTTGGGTGGTTGGAATTGTTATTAGATTTACATCATTTTAAGTTGTTGAGTATTGGGTAGTAGTTTGTATCATATCTATCCATGTGAGTCATTTCCTCCTTGAAAACTCATAACCTCAACTCAAGGTAGCTTGTTGTTGAGAGAACTAGAGTAGTAGATCCTAGAGTTGGGAGGGATCCGAACTATGTTTGAACTGTGGGTTGGTTATATTCCACCGTGGTATGTTAACCACGTGCACGAATTGTGATATTGTTGTATTAACCAGGGCTTTTGGTCGGGGTTAAGCCTGAGTTCTCAAAACCCTTGCCTACGGTCTCATGGGTATGGGGTGACTAGGGACCAAGTATTAAACCTCGACCCTATCCCTCACTTTAAATACAACTTTTAGCCTTAGTCTATTAAGATTCACCTGGTGGCATGGTGGTAAGGAGTTGTGTTTTCTGACTATAGGTCGTGCGTTTGACTCACCCAGAGGCAGTTCGGCCCATAACCAAAATTTTGATGCACTATTGGGAGCCCACGTGGTTGCCCTCCATTGGCCCACGTGGCCTCGATCCATTGGACCACAAAACAAAATTTTTACCAATCAAATCACAACAATCATGTCAAACTTGGAAGCCTTCCATTGGCCCAATAAACACGTCAAACTGCCCAGTCACCCTGCCTAGTCAGCATACCTGTATCCAACCTGCAAAGTTTTTAGTTCTTTAAGAAAAAAAATCCGAATGTGATATCGGGACCATACGATATCGGTTTTGAGAGATTAAAGTTGTGTTGGATTTAGGGTGACGAGATATATATTTTGGCACCAGTTTCAAACACTTTTGAACACTTTGAATTTTGAGCACTTTAAAACCTACAAGGTGTGTTATAACATTAACCAAGAGAAAAAATATTTTTCTCTTCTCTCACACAGACTCAGATTATTGCTAATATGTTCTCTCCTGCTCTTTGTAACCTCGCTTTGATCTTTATGACCTTAGCTATGATACTAATTTATTGGAAAGATAGAGAGGAGAAATAAAAAAATTAACACACACAAACTGTAAGAGTTGTTGCTCTTCTCTATTGACCATATAATATTGATTTATTATAATGAACCCAGTTAAGGTTATTTAACCTTTTCTGACTAGAAACTCACCTAAAATAACTTGACATGCACAAAATTATTAAATTCAAAATTTCCAAATATAGAGTGAACTCAAAATGCTAATATTGGACTTGAATTAACTCACACTATCTCAACTCAACTCGGATTCTAAATATGGATTGCACTCCATGTTGGATTACTTATTATTTCCAACAAGAATGAGACTAAAAATTTAGAGCCCTGTAGCCTGGAATCACAACTAAAATTCCAGATTTCTAATCCTCACAATTAGGTGTGAAAATCATATGCATATTTCCCATAGTTATAGACGTCTCCTTCTATGGCCAACACAATGGTCTTAGTGACCACTCTCTGCATAAAGAAAACACCACCAGATCCCCACTAAAAACAAGAAGCCACTGGAAGAACAAAAATCGTCACCATATTAATGCAGATCCAACTAACATTACCATTTCTTTGTTATCCCTCAGAAACCCAAAAAAAAAATGATCCAAGAACCAATGATTTTGTGTTCTCCATCAAGTTACAGGCTAGCCAAACCTACATATCTCAGACTACAATTTTGGTCACCTGGGCTTATCTCCACTGCTACTACCACACGACTAGAGAAGGGAACCAAGTTGTTGTCAGTTGATGCATTTTGTTGGCACACCCTCTTAGCCAGGAGGGATGCCGAAAAGAAAATTAAAGCTAAAACTTAATTGAAGCAGAAATTCAACGTAAAAAAACTTACTTACAACAATGAATTACCTATTCCACTTCTGCAAAATAATAACCTAATGGACAAAAATACATGAAAAAAACCCACACTGTTGTAATTACAATCATAAAAATTGTACAAATATAAAAGGGAAAAATATATGAACCACAAATACATAGCTTCAAATATCCACAATGCTAAAATTCGAATTCCTTTACATTAACACAAGAAAAATGTACAAAATATGCATCCCTCCCTGCCATTGGGGCAGGGAGGCTACACTTCCTTCACACCTTTATCACACCTTCCCTAAAAAACAAAACATATGCATTACTTTATCAACGAGACCAAGAGACAACCTCGACACTCCATTCAATTCTCATACATAGCACCTAACCCTATGAGCTGAGGGGAATATTTTAATATTTTCCTAAAAAATATATCATAATAAAATCTCCCTCCATTCCCTATTCATTTGAATTCCATTACATTTTTTATTTACATTTAGCATTTACATACACATTTTACATTTAATTACTTGGACTCCAACCATCATCAACTAACCCTTCCTCAATACTAATACTATTATAAACTTGGATCTCAAAGAAAGGTTAGTTGGTCCTTCCTCAAGCTCATAAGTTTCCCATCAATGTGGAATTAAAATTCATAATCTATATTATACTAGAAAAATATTTGAGTGAATCTTCCTCTATCACCTTGGTTTCTTGTCAAATTACAGTCGAGGGACGGTGGACCCTTTCTTAATCTCATGGATATTTTTTCAATGGAATTAATATTTATTTTCTATAGTATCCTAGGAATGTTTTATTTACTCATCCTATGGATTAACATTTTTATCTAGGGTGAAATCAAGAGAAGGATTGGTCAAACCATCCTATAGATTAAATTCTAATTTAGGGGATTGTGAGAAAGGGTTCATTAACCCTTCCTATGGATTAGTATTCTCATTGAGGGTGAGCTTGAAGAAGTTTTGAAAGTGTTGAGATTTTGGGGAAACATAAAATGTGCTCTAGCTCCAAAATTTTGTGGAGGAGCTAGAGTACATGAGATATCCAAGACCCAAAAAGCGTTTAGAAGAATTCCATCAGGTTTAAGAGATATTCCAATAATTAATATTTTTAATTAGGGACCCTAAGTCTAACTTAGGAAAATCAAAATATTAAAGTGAATTAAATTAAACATGTGATAAGAATGACTTAAGTGACATGGATCAAGCAGCTTCTAATCTTAGCCATCCATTATAGATTAGATCAAGGTTGTTGATGTTTCAATGAGAAAAGTATAAGAGAAGGGCTTAGGGTCAGTTGGAGAACACACACATTGGAGGAGCATTGAAGCTAAGGTGAAATTCTAGGGCGTGGTTTGCTAAGAGTTTTGGAAGTGTTTGTAGTGCAACAAGGGGAAGTATTGGAAAGGGGATGGTATGATCCTAGGCTAAGAGTAAAACATTGACAGAGAGGTAGCATATCTAGCAACACAAAGGAAACCCAAAGCCACGTAGTCCAGCAAAGGCCACGCCACACAGGGCTGAGGCAGGCCCAGTCAGGACAGTGCAGGGGTAGCGTAGGTCATTTAGGCGTGATGAAGGCCCTTCCAAAGTAGCGCAGAGGCTGACGCAGGCCAGAAATGCTGATGCAAAGGGATGAGGAACAACGCTGAGGTTTCTGGTGGGCTAGAAAGGGCTCGATTTCTGTAAATCTCGTTTGAGCATGTGAATCAGCCATATCTTTTTTTCTCCAAGTGAAAGAGGTATTGTTGCCATGATATTTCTATGCAGGGTGAACCAGTTTGGTCCCCGGATATTTTTGTACTCAAAATATTCTTAATAATAAAACCCTCAAGAGCTAGCTGCACTGGTTTTCCTACATTGGGTTTTTCTAGGGACATTTGATCGAAAAATTTGTGTGTCACTTTATCATGAGTGTGTTATTCATTAAATGATATGTATGTGTAGGTTGTTATTTGTATTTACTTCGTTGTTATTCTTAATATTTATATTAATAAATTTTGTATTTAATCAAGTAGGAGAATTAAATCAAGAATTAAGAGTAGGATTTCTTAGATTAATAAATTTTCACATGGTATCAGAGCGATTATAGATCAAGCTAGATCTCTAGAAAATCAGCTGAAGAAATTTGTGCTGTAGAGAGCAGCTGAATTAGAAGAGAATCTGGAGAGGGTGAAGTGCAACACCAAGAGGACGCAGTCCCAGCAGAGGCCACGTAGGTGCTAACGCAGTCCCAGCTGGGTGACGTAGAGTAAACACAGAGTCTTCCAAAGGAACGTAGGATCATCCTGCGTTGCGTAGTCGTTGTGCTGAGCCAGTCTTCTCATGCGAAGGCCATCCATAGGGATGCAGTCCAATGTTGAGTTGTTGTGCATATTTTTTGTGCTCTAGATCTTCAACAGTTGCTGGTGTAGTGGAGATTCTGTTGGTGCATAATAGTACCTAGCTAAGTAGACAAAGAGCGAGAGGAGAACAACTGCTCAATATATTTTTTCCAAAGAGATCTAAGGATTGATTGTAGGGTGATCGAAGAGAGCTGATTCATTGGATTTGGCAGATTTCGAAGGGAGGAAAGAAGTTGTCAGAGGGAGTAGAGGGTGCCTTTCTCACCAAGGATCCTAGATTTGAGTTTCTATTAAGGGTGGCAACAGAAGCGGGGAGAGGAGGATATGTTCTGATAGATTATTTCTGACCAGATGGTTCCACACAGAATGCATGATCAGTATAGATTGGATGACCTATCCAAATTTTCTATCTGGAAAGCTATAATATTGACAGTCCTAGAGGCATATGGTATACGGGAGCATGTAGAGAGCATATTGGCTACACTGACCGATGTTAATCTTCTCGCAAAGCATAATGAAGCAACGACACATGCTAAGTGCTTCATCATGGACGAGGTTAAGGATCATATGGTACCACACATAGCCAAAAATAAGATGGCTAATGAAATGTGGAAATCTTTAACCACACTATATCAAGGGAAATTCGTCCAGAAGAAGATGCTTCTGGAGAATCAGATGAGGTTGTTTATGATGACTAAGGGAGAGGAAATCGATCCTTTACTCTTTAGGTTGTAGGTGATTCAAGATCAAATAATTTCCATGGGGATCAAGGTGGAGGATGATTTGATGGTGAGGACTACTTTATGCAGTCACAAAGGATTGGAAAAAATTTGTCCAAAGCATCTTGGGCAGACATGACTTTCCAAACTGGGAAATTATGTGGGTTATCCTTAGACAAGAGGAAATTCGCCGAATGACCAGGAGACAAACCAACACTAGATCAAGCAAGGTGAAGGAGGAAGAGGAAGATGTAGCCCTGACATCTAAGAAGAAGCAAGGGAAAAAGAAGCACGATATTTCTAAGATCAAATGTTTCCAATGTGGTGAACTTGGACACTTTGCCAAAAATTGTACTCTGAGGAAGAAGGACAAGGAAAATTCTAGTGCCAAGGTTGTGGTAGCTAAAGAAGATGATGGCTCCGATTATTACATAGCCATGAGCGGTCATGTACCTCGAGAGAAGAGGTGAGGCGACATTGATTATTATAGCAGCTACAGAGTGGTGGCAGGATCCTTGAGTAGCCCAACTCTTGTATCAAATCCGTGCTACGAGATCTGTAAGATAGTAGCAGGAATTACTGGAGTAGTGGGTGAAAAGGATCATGAGTGGAATAGAGACAGAGCTTGACACTGTAGAGTGAGCAGCATAGTGCAGAGGTAGCAACAACGTAGAGGCAGCAACGTAGAGGGGATGATGGGACTTCAATAGCGTAGAGGAGCCATGCTTATGCAGTATAGAGTTGCACCAACATAGTGGATTCAGGAGGAAAGTGCAGAGCAGTAGCCTATGGATATTTACTGATGAGATGCAGCCTAAGTGGCTTGTGTGCCATTGGGCAGGGGTCCTTCAGTTGCTTACTTCTTAGCAGTGCAGCAGTTGGCAGCATGTTGCAACAATTTGAGAGGGAGTTGGAGTACGGATGTAGCAGTGACGATGGCAGAGTCATGGGCAGTAGTACAAAGAGAATCAATGATCTGAATATGGGAAAACTTGTTATTTCTATGCAAGCTCCCTCATCAGTATTAAAAATGTGTTTAAGGATCGTCTCATTTAACCATTTGTGAAGGGGTTAAAATGTCAAATTTCATGTGTCCCTGATGAGGTAATTATGAGTTAATTAGGTTTTTAAAACTCATAAACAACAAATTGAATACAGTAAAATAACTCACAACAATCACATAACACAATGGATGATGATGGAGTTCACTCCTCCTGGGCTACATCTCCATGGACTTTCTCTAACTAGCTAGGCCCTCTTGGGATTATGAGTCAATAGTATGGTTACAAGCATCTGTGATTCTCCAATGGATTTTATGATTATTCCATTGGCTTCAGAAAACATGAAAACCCCAAAAATGACTATCCAATCTCTTAATTTGGTTACCAGATCCTCTAGGCTTGACCTCCAATCCCGGTGGCCATGGGCTTGTTTAATCTCCAAAGTGACAAAATCACCTTCATATCTGCTCCAACGCCTCTATAAACTTTACCACTATGTTCATAGCATTAAATACATCAAAAATTTACTATTCACTCACTGAAATGGGCCTTCAGCTGATATGGGCATGGCCTTCTCTCCTGGTGGCCCTAGGCTTCAAAATTCTTCAAGTGACCAAAAACACCTGTAGATGAGCTCCATTTCCTCTGCAAGTTGTTCCAATGGATTCCTAGCATGCCAATCTACTAAGAATCATTATCCTTGAGCAAAAATTAGTCAAAAATTGATCAAGATAGGCCTAATTAAAGTTTCATCTAGATTCTGCCTCTAAAGCTAGAAAACCGCAAGTTAGCTCCACCAAATCTACAAGTTCCGCTAAATTTGGGAAATCTGCTAAAGATATCACAACTTAAGTGATGAATTAATTAAGAGATAAACATGCTTAACTATGCATTAAGTGCGCACTAATCCACACTTAACTGGGCACTCAACCAAGGTCCCATCGTGAGGTCTCATGCGGAGGAGGGTTGGTCCCTCCCGCTCCTCCTTTGGAATCTGCAACAACCTTTAATTATAATTTCTCTGCCTTCATTTTCAAATCTTAAGTCTATGGCTTGTTGGTAAATGGTAGGAGTGTTTGGGGGAGGTCACGGGTTAATACCTTGACCTCTACCCCTCCTTGTTCTTGTTTTTGCAAACGTTTTAAACAACGTATAAACCAACTTTGCAAAGGGACTATCGTTAACATAATGTTTTAAATTCACAATTTGCCTCCACCATAATATAAATATTCCAACACATTTTGAAAAAAAAATGCCAACGCATTTGTAATATTTGGAATTTGGGTTAAAATTAAAATATGCATATTTTAATTAATATTAAGATCTGGAATTTTAATATATATATATATATATATATGATTTAAAAAACGAAACCATATAATATATTAAAAATATATTTATATATAAAATATATTAAACCGATCTTAATATATTAAAAAATAATTTCCAGCAAATAAAAATTAATGAACCCAAACTCAACCTTAGAGGACATTGGGCAATTTTTACCTTCAAAAGCCAAACTGGCGAATCCAATTGTGACACTTGTCACAATCCCATTTGGAGAAAAAATGAAGAATATTTTCTTCATCCTAACTTCATTGCCATGTCATCAACTGTACCTATTCTGCAATAATCTTTTTTTTAAATTTCACTGTCCTGAACGGCGATCAACAGACCATAACTCCTTCATCCGGACTTGGTTTTCAACGAAACGAGTTGCGTTGCATTCCTTGCTATGGGCCGATAGATTTGAATCTGGTTTGGTGCATTTCAGAGCACTTTCATTTTTTGAGATAATTTTTTCCCATGATCCAGATTCTAATGAATCAACGGCGCAATGATGAAGGGCAGAAGGCAAGGCATCAACACAGAGACTGATGCCAGAGATTAGAGAAGTACTTCAGGGTGAAGTGTATTGCTAGAGCACACTCCTCGCTAAGAGGGAGTGTTAATATTTTTGGGTAGCATCAGATGCGCTTTAGCTCCTAAATTTTTTGGAGGAGCTGGAGTACATGAGATATCCAAGACGCAGAAAGCGTTTAGAAGAATTTCATCATGTTTAAGATATATTCAAATAATTAATATTTTTAATTAAGGACCCTAAGTATAACTTAGGAAAGTTAAAAGATTAAAGTGAATTAAATTAAACATGTGATGAGAATGGCTTAAGTGATGCGCATCAAACATCTTCTAATCTTAGTTGTCGATTAGATATTAGATCACAACCTTTGATGTTTCAAGGAGAAAAGTATAAGAGAAGGGCTTGGGGTCAGTTGGAGAGCACACACATTAGTAGAGCATTAAAGCTAAGATGAAATTTTAGGGCGTGGTTTGGTAAGAATTTTAGAAGTATTTGTAGTGTAGCAAGGGGAAATATTGGCAAGGGGATGATCTGATCACAGGCCAAGAGTACAACAGTGGCAAAGAGGCAGCATACCAAGTAGTGTAGAGGCAACCTAGAGCCATGAAATCCAGCAGAGGCAGTGCAGAGATAGTAGGAGCCACGTAGGGTTGACGCAAGTCCAGTTAGGGCAGTGAAGGGGAAACATAAGCCCTTCAGGGGTGACGTAGGCCCTTCCAGAGCACCACAGAGGTCGACGCAGGCTAGGAACATTGACATATAGGTCTGAGGAGAAACGCTGAGGTTTTTGGTGGGCCAGAAAGGGCTTGAGTTCTGTAAATCCCATTTGAGGGTGTGAATTAGCCATATTTTCTATCTCCGAGTGAAAGAGGTATTGTTGTCGTGATATTTCACTGTAGGGTGAACCATTTTGGTCCCCATATATTGTTGTACTTAGAATCTTCTTAATAATAAAACCCTCCAGAGCTAGCTGCACCGGTTTTCCGGTATTGGGTTTTTCTGGGGACATATGAAAAATCTATGTGTCACTTTGTCATATAAGCATTCTATTCAGTAAATGATCTATATGTGTAGGCTGTTATTTGTATTTATTTCATTGTTATTCTAAATATTAATATTAATAACTTGTGTATTTAATCAAGTAGGAGAAGTAAATCGAGAATTAAGAGTAGGATTTCTTATATTAAGATTTTTTCACAGAAAGGCCATTCTTTGACCCTAGCAATATTTTCAATGGGGACCATGGAAATGATCCTTCTTCAAACTCATGGATTCTTTATCAAGGAAAATCCCTATTAAAGTAGGAAAACCCTTCTTCTAGATTAGTAATATCATCATTGATTTTGATTTCAAGGAATGATCTATCATGAAAAAGTGTCAATTGAAAATTTATTAAGTTGTGCATTATCATCATGGTTGAGATTATGAAAATTTCAGTTGATCCTTCCTTAATATTAGCATGGCCATCGATGGGGAACCTAAAGAAGGGTACTATGGTCCTTACCAAATCTTTCAATTTTTTTTTATGAATGGATAATTAGAATTCCTAATCTATACAAGCCCCATGAAAGGTTGACTAAATATTCCTCACACTCCTAGGCTTCCTATCAATGTAGGATTCATTGAGGACAAAATTAAATAAAGGTTGGATGAGTAAATAATGTGATTATTATGGCTATTTATTTTTTTAAGTTGTCATTGATAGTTTAACATTGAGGGGTCGAGTACATATCAATCCTTCCTCTAGATTAGTACTCTTTTTGAGATGATTTTGGGGAATAGTTAGGCATAAAGATGGATCAACCAACCTGTTAGCGCTCGAATCTGCCTCAGGATGAGGAAGGAAAAACTCGAGGCAACATCAAACCAAGCTCAGCCTTGTAGCTATCCCTACGAGGACAGGAGAGGGCTCTCTCCAGTCAATCTCGATAAAATGAGCAATAGGGTGCGAGATGACTTAAAATGGGAACTGATTTTAGGCTAGTAAATAGATAGGAAAGGGGTTTTTTGATAAATGACTGGGTCTTCTGGGCAGCATGGGATCAAGAAAAGCGTGAGCAGAGATTTAATCAAAGGCACAGATTATTCCATAAGGCGAGGTAGGAGTGAAGTTTAACAATTAAATTGAAATTAAATGGGATGTAAAGACTGTTAAGAAAGCTGAAAAGGGCATTTAACAATGAATCCCTTTCAGAGAGAAGAAAATACACAAATCCTGAACGCTCCTTCAAGGTAGAGCAAATAAATTGGATTCTACCTATCTTACTGCAAAAGAATCCAGTGAACTGATTATGAATCAAATGTAAAACATTATGAGATTACATATGAAACAGTAGAAGAAACATATGCCAAACTTTACACCACAAGAATCTGATGAAACAGAGCTGCACCACTTAATTACTCCTCTGTCAAACTGTACAATGATAGTGTTGGGTTATTCCCTCCCACAGCTTTTCCAGAATTCTCTCCCCTTTTACAAATGATTTACAATGTATAAATAAACTTAGAGAGGTGATAACTGATCGATGAAAATAGGGAGCAGTTTCACCTAAAATCATGAAAATAGGAAAAGTCTGCCCTAAAAAGGAGCAGCGTTACAATTTTTTTATTGATAACAAATGAATTGGAAAAATCTGTAGCTAGACTTTCTGAACTGCAGCTGAAGACCCAAAATAGACCAACCAATTCGATTGCTTTGCTGGGATAGTTATTTTCACTTCAATTTGGCTTTTGACTTTGATTGCCACGTTACATTTACCATTTGAAAATCTCTGATGGCCAATGAAAAAGCAAAGTGTGGATCCCATTCATTGTGACTAAAGACAAAAATAGGCTTCCGTTCCTAATCTTCTGCATGATAGATGTCTTCATTTTAATTTGGCTTTTCGATTTCTGACTTTGCGCCTTCCATTACAATTGTTCTCCGGGATGTTTCTGAGTCCAATCAACTCAAGAGTATTATAATATCATGGAGCAAACTTTTTCCTTCGCTTCAAGAGTACTGGAATGTTGATATCGCTGGCCCTGTCTGGAGGATTTTCATAAGTCAGTAATTTGATGCTACAAAACAAAATAGGAAATAGGATTCAAATTCCTATCCAAATTTCAAATTGCTGCCCTTCTCTAACACAACTACTCTAATTCCACTCCATATTGCTGATATCGTTGGAAATTCAACAATATTTTCAACAATAGACATATCTTGTGGAATAACTGAAGCAAAAAACTGTATATTTTCTATCCCATTCATCACGATTTGCAAGGCTGATGAAGAACACAGGCCCACCATCCATCCAAGCTACCGAACCTCTCTTGATACTTGGACATGCTCAAAATCAACATTGCGTCTAGCCACAGCTTCTGTGTGAGCAGAAAAGTGACAGTTTATAACACACAATGTCTTGCGGAAGACTCTCATCCTTACTGCTACAACTCCCTTATTTCCAAGTGCACGCCGAAAACCACAAACAACAGCACCAACATTAACATCGCCAACATATGGTAAAAGATCCCTTCTAACCCATGCACCAATAAGCAGACCAGCCAGCTGTTGAGAACCCACCCGAACAAATACTGTCTCACCATCTCCAAAGCGGTGAACATCCACATCAACATCGAACTTGCAAGCAGTTGGAGGCGATTTGGGATCAAACCGGACGTAAGGGCGAAAATTTTGGTTCTAAGACTGTATGCGTAGCGCGCTTACCCAGTGCGTAGCGCGCTTACCCAGTGCGTAGCGCGCTGCATGTGCGTAGCGCGTTTGTAAATTTACACAAGCTGGGGAGGCTATATGCGTAGCGCGCTTTATATGAGTAGCGCGCCTCCTCTGTGAGTAGCGCGCCTCTTACACCTCCGGTCTTCAGTTTTAAAAACGAGCTTTCGCCCTTCTAACCTGCAATTCGACCTTTGCTCCAAATTTAAATTCGAACTCTTTTTTGAATTATGTATTGAGAGCTACATAATTATCATGTTACCACACAGTTCACCACTCACAATAAACATGAAAAGTAGAAATTCTGCAAACTTGTTTTCTAGCAATCCATGCAACATTGGTTCCAACAACTGTGAATTCGGGGCTCCAGTTGAGCAAGTTCTCCTTGTTTTCTAAAGAGTTTTCTTTGTTTTCTTTTGTAGGGATGGTGACTTGTCTTGGCTCGGCACTTTTTCAGATTAATACAAACTCTGCCTTTCAAATTCCCTTTTTGATTTTCTGAGCTTGATTGATGGCTCTTCTCTTGATTGTTTTGCAGGGATAGGAGCTACTGAAAACTGACAAGATGACGAGGGCTGCTCAAAGAATTGTAAAATTTGGAACACCTTATCAATCGTGTTTTAAACAAACTTAATGATTTCTTCTTCAAAACAGAGTTTTGAAGAAGAAATGTCCTTCAGCATTATTAATGATGAGAACTCTTGAAATAAGAAAATTATTGAACCTTCCTCTGGCCTGCACATGTTATTGAAGCACTTATGAAGACAAAAACCCTGGGCTCAAGAATTAAAATGACTCTTTTCTAGACCACAGTAACATCATTGACTGCAAATGACGAGAAATGAACTTTGGAGAATTTAAATCTGACAAGGGACTGACAAGACCGAGTCTAACATTGGCTCCAATGGGGATGGCAGCTGCCGCCTCTTGGAGGTGCCAAGAACAACAGATCTTTGGGAGAGAAGACAGTGCCTCCATCCATTGGGCAATGGAATCCATTATTTTGAAAAATAGACTAAAGACTGATGACTCAACTTATTAACTGGAAAATCGACTCAAACTGACTCGATGCAAACTGAAATGACTGAATTAAAACAAAAACTTTCTGAAAAGGGCAGCAGTCCATCAAGATTTCAAATCATGATGACAACCACCTGCATACTGATGTGATATGTACAATCATGTGTAGTGTGCCTTCCAATGTAACCAATCCAGCAGATGGCTACACCCCAAATTTCTGCTCTTACTCTCCTTGAGCAGGCGGAATGATGAACCTGTAGGCAACTCAAAATAACCACTGAAACCAAAGCTTATGATAATGAACCAGGAAATATTTATCCTTTCTAATGCTTGAAGAAGAATGCTGAAGGGGTCTTGAAAATCCTGAAGCACTGGCTTATCTGGAGATCCAGCTGCAAAAATACAAGTATTCACTCCATTCTGATCTGAAAGGACAATTGATTTCTGAGGGATAGAAGTGCACAGAGAGGTATCTGCCATCTGAGTGTTAGCTGTAGGTTCCTTAACCATGAGAAATTTTGGCATATATTCCTTAACTTCATGATCTAGGTCATTCTTAAACAAAAAACAATCTTCAAGATTATCAAACATGACAGCCTTATCATCTTTGTGAAAGAAAAAATTATCTGTTTGCTGATCTACACAACTGATTACAAGACAATCATCTTTTTCAAAAGAGGAAGAAGTTTCACCAACACTTTCCTGACTATGTGTGCACTGGAAATCTGCTGTAGCTTGGGCTGTAACAAGACCTTTCAAAAGTAGATCTATCTCATCTTCAAACAAAGGAGACAATGCCTTTTGTTTTCTTCTGCTTAAACAGTAATTATCTTCACATGACAGGGCATTCAAACTATCATTTATTACTGAGTTATTGAAAGGAGTTTTATCACTTACTTGCACAAAGATCTCATTCTATTTTTCATGAACTGACTGGATTGCTTCTTCATGAAGGCTGCGTTCTAATGATGGACTGAAAGTATGACTGAGAACATTTGGATCCATTACTGTGTCTCCTGCATTCCAGATGATTTCAACAGCAGAGTTCTCTTTGATGGGCTTCAGCACAAGATATGCTTGGTCATCACAATCTGAATGTAGTTCTGAAATAGCTGACTTGACTGCATCACATTCTGAAATGGAATCTTGAGTTCCCGACATGCTGTCTTCTTCTGTGGGCAGATCTGAAATGACATTCTCCCTTTCATCATTTTCAGTCATATAGACATCTTCAACCTGCTGATCTTGATTCTGCTGCAAAATTTCCTGATCATCTTGATGGGTATCCTCTAGGTTCTCTTCATGTTGCTGAAATGGATTCTCATACCGAGCCTCCATGATCTCATCATCCATGAAATTATCATCTTCATAATATTTCTCAAGGATTTCAATAAAAGTAGAAGCATGTTTGCAACAGTCATGAACTAAATTTAATGATGGATAAGATGCTTGATATCTTTCAATGAACAGGGCATGAAAATCCTTTAAACAGTAAATACAGGCCAGCGGAAAATTTTCATACCAAGATTGGGCTTCACCTTCCAGAGTGGCTAGGAATATCTTCATCAAGCAATCTTTAGGAAAATCCACCTTCAACTTGCGAATATGCATGTGAAATCTAACCAGATGTAAAGAAGCATCCTTCTTACCATCATTGTTAAACGTAGGCAGATTCCTTGACCAATCTACCTTGGGCATCTTATTCGGAAAACCTGGAATGTGATCTCGGCTCATGGGAGATATCTTCTTGTGATTCGGTCCATCTTGAAAATCTCACAGCTACTGATCTCCCTGCAGTGAAGTCACCATGAAGCATCGATTTCTGGATTTGTTCAGTGAATGAAGTCGTCGGGTGAATGATTTCAGCCTTGCGGTGTCTGACCGTTGTTCACCATCAACGATCAGATCTAAACCTGATAACATGTACTGGGGCAAGACAATCTACAAATCGAGTGTCGCATCAACATCAAACCATCTTCCCCAGTATGGTCGCCACTATGTTAGCGCTCGAATCTGCCTCAGGTTGAGGAAGGAAAAACTCGAGGCAACATCAAACCAAGCTCAGCCTCGTAGCTAGCCCTACGAGGACAGGAGAGGGCTCTCTCCAGTCAATCTCGATAAAATGAGCAATAGGGTGCGAGATGACTTAAAATGGGAACTGATTTTAGGCTAGTAAATAGATAGGAAAGGGGTTTTTTGATAAATGACTGGGTCTTCTGGGCAGCATGGGATCAAGAACAGCGTGAGCAGAGATTTAATCAAAGGCACAGATTATTCCATAAGGCGAGGTAGCAGTGAAGTTTAACAATTAAATTGAAATTAAATGGGATGTAAAGACTGTTAAGAAAGCTGAAAAGGGAATTTAACAATGAATCCCTTTCAGACAGAAGAAAATACACAAATCCTGAACGCTCCTTCAAGGCAGAGAAAATAAATTGGATTCTACCTATCTTACTGCAAAAGCATCCAGTGAACTGATTATGAATGAAATGTAAAACATTACGAGATTACATATGAAACAGTAGAAGAAACATATGCCAAACTTTACGCCACAAGAATCTGATGAAACAGAGCTGCACCACTTAATTACTCCTCTGTCAAACTGTACAATGATAGTGCTGGGTTATTCACTCCCACAGCTTTTCCAGAATTCTCTCCCCTTTTACAAATGATTTACAATGTATAAATAAACTTAGAGAGGTGATAACTGATCGATGAAAATAGGGAGCAGTTTCACCTAAAATCATGAAAATAGGAAAAGTCTGCCCTAAAAAGGAGTAGCGTTACAATTTGTTTATTGATAAAAAATGAATTGGAAAAACCTGTAGCTAGACTTTCTGAACTGCAGCTGAAGACCAAAAATAGACCAACCAATTCGATTGCTTTGCTGGGATAGTTATCTGCACTTCAATTTGGCTTCTGACTTTGATTGCCACGTTACATTTACCATTTGAAAATCTCTGATGGCCAATGAAAAAGAAAAGTGTGGATCCCATTCATTGTGACTAAAGAAAAAAATAGGCTTCCGTTCCTAATCTTCTGCATGATAGATGTCTTCATTTTAATTTGGCTTTTCGATTTCTGACTTTGCGCCTTCCATTACAATTGTTCTCCGGGATGTTTCTGAGTCCAATCAACTCAAGAGTATTATAATATCATGGAGCAAACTTTTTCCTTCGCTTCAAGAGTACTGGAATGTTGATATCGCTGGCCCTGTCTGGAGGATTTGCATAAGTCAGTAATTTGATGCTACAAAACAAAATAGGAAATATGATTCAAATTCCTATCCAAATTTCAAATTGCTGCCCTTCTCTAACACAGCTACTCTAATTCCACTCCATATTGCTGATATCGTTGGAAATTCAACAATCTTTTCAACAATAAACATATCTTGTGGAATAACTGAAGCAAAAAACTGTATATTTTCTATCCCATTCATCACGATTTGCAAGGCTGATGAAGAACACAGGCCCACCATCCATCCAAGCTACCGAACCTCTCTTGATACTTGGACATGCTCAAAATCAGCATTGCGTCTAGCCACAGCTTCTGTGTGAGCAGAAAAGTGACAGTTTATAACACACAATGTCTTGCGGAAGACTCTCATCCTTACTGCTACAACTCCCTTATTTCCAAGTGCACGCCGAAAACCACAAACAACAGCACCAACATTAACATCGCCAACATATGGTAAAAGATCCCTTCTAACCCATGCACCAATAAGCAGACCAGCCAGCTGTCGAGAACCCACCCGAACAAATACTGTCTCACCATCTGCAAAGCGGCGAACATCCACATCAACATCGAACTTGCAAGCAGTTGGAGGCGATTTGGGATCAAACCGGATGCAAGGGCGAAAATTTTGGTTCTAAGACTGTATGCGTAGCGCGCTTACCCAATGCGTAGCGCGCTGCATGTGCGTAGCGTGTTTGTAAATTTACACAAGCTGGGGAGGCTATATGCGTAGCGCACTTTATATGAGTAGCGCGCCTCCTCTGTGAGTAGCGCGCCTCTTACACCTCCGGTCTTCAGTTTTGAAAACGAGCTTTCGCCCTTCTAACCTGCAATTCGACCTTTGCTCCAAATTTAAATTCGAACTCTTTTTTGAATTATGTATTGAGAGCTACATAATTATCATGTTACCACAAATTTCACCACTCACAATAAACATGAAAAGTAGGAATTCTGCAAACTTGTTTTCTAGCAACCCATGCAACATTGGTTCCAACAACTGTGAATTCGCGGCTCCAGTTGAGCAAGTTCTCCTTGTTTTCTAAAGAGTTTTCTTTGTTGTCTTTTGCAGGGATGGTGACTTGTCTTGGCTTGGCACTTTTTCACATTAGTACAAACTCTGCCTTTCAAATTTCATTTTTGATTTTCTGAGCTTGATTGATGGCTCTTCTGTTGATTTTTTTTGCAGGGATAGGAGCTACTGAAAACTGACAAGATGACGAGGGATGCTCAAAGAATTGTAAAATTTGGAACACCTTATCAATCGTGTTTTAAACAAACTTAATGATTTCTTCTTCAAAACAGATTTTTGAAGAAGAAATGTCCTTCAGCATTATTAATGATGAGAACTCTTGAAATAAGAAACTTATTGAACCTTCCTCTGGCCTGCACATGTTATTGAAGCACTTCTGAAGACAAAAACCCTGGGCTCAAGAATTAAAATGACTCTTTTCTGGACCACAGTAACATCAGTGACTGCAAATGATGAGAAATGAACTTTGGAGAATTTAAATCTGACAAGGGACTGACAGGACCGAGTCTAACACAACCCTTGAGATTTCTTTCTTAATGAGATCATTAACCTTTCTACTAAATATTTTTACCAGTAGGGTATCATGATTTTAATTACATTTAGTTGTTAGAAAGTATGAACATGTCCTCCAATTATTTGTTTGAAACACTACTTAAAACATAGAAGTATTAATGAGCTTTAGAAATGGCTAGATGTCTAGTGCAATAATAATCTATCCAAAAGCATTAGGATTTTTGTTTCTCATATTTATAATAGTTCTTTGATGAATTTAAGAAGAATTCAATATATTTTAGAGAAGTTGAACTTGAAGGGAAGTTATAATGATGTTAGAATCATGCTACTAAAGTGGAGTAGAGAGAAGAATTGACTTTTCTAATTGCAAGAGGAGAGGAAAACATAGAGTCTTGTGCAAGAGAGGACTCATCTATACTATGTGTAAAGACAATCACAAGAGGTTGGTGAATTCATTTTGGTTGCAAATTGTAGTTTGATTTCATGTAGCCCCTAGTTGCATTAGGGGAATTTTGAGGTCTAAAATGGGCCTCCTAAGGAAATTATAAAATAATAATGGAAATAATAAAGCAAGATTTGATTACATCATCAAATTTTAGAGGGAAAAAAGAAAAAACTACTTTTTCAACTCGTATTTTCAACTTATCTCCCAAAGTTGTTACTCAAATTTCGAGCGGGAGTGCTCATTGGATGAAAAATTTAATTCCTCATCCAAGGAGTACCCATGTTGCATACTTTCGATGGGTCCTACTACATGAAAAATGAGAAATACATGAAAAACGTGATTGCAATCATGTTTTTTCATGTATTTCTCATTTTTTATGTAGTAGGGGCCATCAAAAGTATGCAACATGGGTAATGCTTGGATGAGGAATTAAATTTTTCATCCAAAGAGTACTCCCACTTGAAATTTGAGTAAAAACTTTGGGAGATAAGTTGAAAATACGAGTTGAATTATTATTTATTATTTTTTAATCTTTTTACCCTTTTACTTAAAAAATGGTGAATCATCCCCCATGGTTGACATCATCATCTTGAATTCTATTGGTTCTTATAAGGTTTATTTTGGTTGTATATTTTTCTTAGGAGGCCCATTTTAGACCTCAAAATTCCCCTAATGAGAGATTCTTGGTTGTTCTATGTTATATCTGTTGGAATATGTAATTCCTACTTGTCTTCGGTTGTGACTTTCTATGTACAGATTCTGTTCCTATTCCATAGGAGTTAGCTAAATCTAGGTTCCTTGTTTGGTGTGAGGTTGAGATATTCTCTCAACCAACTTATTGTGCGTCCAAGATAGCTTCCCTATCTTGAGAAAATACTTCATGTATATATGTAACTCTATTTGGTTAATAGAATGCAGTGTGCATACTCAGTTTTTATCTTGGTATCAGAGCCCGTTTGGGCTTGGGCCTTGGCCCCTCTTGGGCCAAGGGAAATAAATTATTTTTTTTTCCATCGAGAGTTGCAGTAGATCCATCAAGAGTGGTTACTGCTCGAGCCAAAGACACCTTTGTGGCAGATGAGAATGGTACGGATTAGTATGCACATTGTTGTTGACTGCTTAGTAGTCAAATTTGCCTTAGATCCGTGGCCGATCACATGGAAATTTTTTATGGTGTCTTCCTAGTGTGCTATGGAGTTGCACAACAGATGAGTGAGAAGAAACCTAGTACCATGAGAGTGATGATGTCGGTTGGTTGTGGTCGATGCTTTTCGCTGTTGGAGGAGATGAAGGCGAGCCATGCTTGGAGCACGTCGTGGTGTCGATATGTGGCAGGCAAATAGAAATGTAAAAATTCGTGGTGGCTGCATGTTATTGCAAGAATAGGCTTCACGTGGCCGTGGCGGAGGAAATTCGACTAACAGAGCTTGTGACGGAGGCATGGAGGCTGAGATCGTGTGGCTTGTGATACAATGGTGCTTTTATCACTTGGTAGATTGCTGCAATGGTCGTGTTCTTTTATTCCTCTCTGTGGATATGAAGAGCCCAAGCTCATTATGCTTGATCGACTCATCTGGAGTACACATTTCAAATTTTTTTTTTTTTGGCAACAAAGTGTGATGCTGTACGGTGAGAGGGTGTACGAGGCCACTGATAAGGGCTGAGTCCTCAAAGGAAACCCATGATTTGCCGTCAGCGAAGGTAGGTTTTGTGAGTCTGGCATAAGGGGAGCCACACCGTTTGATCAGGCTTATTGCATTTGACCCTGGTGTTGCTGCTATTTGATTGATGCTGATTTGCTGATTGAGGAGGCAAATTGTGAAGGCCAAGCGCTATGAGTGCTGTGAAGGCTGATTTAGTGGTGATCCGCCTAGCAGACCTTGATCAGTGACAACTGGAGTTCTATGGAGCCATGAAATAATTTGTTTATTGTGGAGCCATTGATTTCATCACGATCATTGTGTGGTTCTATTGGATTGATGAAAGTTGTAGCAGTTGTGGGTGCAGATGAAATCAAGCAATCAATCCAAATGAAATTCAACAAAAGTGCTGGGAGAAATTGTTGCATTCCTCAACGATCCTTTGGCATAATAGTTGTTTGGTTCTGCAGATGTGAAGAAGAAGTATGGATCGAAGCTGATAATGGGGACATGCATTCCAACGTTCCAACAATGGTCGGAAAACAACCTCAGCTTGTGTGTTGAGCTGCAGGAGAGAAGGTTTTTTCGTACAACCTAGGATAAGACCTCCAATATTGCTATGTTGAGGTTCTAAGCACATTTAATAAGCGCTTAAAAATTGTCATGTTATTAATGTAAATTTGGTTAAAAATTGGCTGTTGTATTACTGTGACATTTATTTTGGCGAACTATTGTCACATGTGTGAGTCTATGTTGGAATTGGCCATTCCAAAAATAGACAATTTTATTTGCAGGAATGATTAACAAACAGATGTAATGAATACATGACACTGAAGACGGAAGCATCGGAAATTGGATGAGAATGGAAAATCAAGTTTGTGTGAGATTGTGGAATAGGCTCTTGATGGTCACATACATTTATTAGTAAGCATGTCTAGGATGTTTTTCTAGTGGTCTTTGTAGAGCATGTACCTGATAACTCCAAGAGATGGAGTTTTTTTGTAAGCCTTGTAAGGCATGTGTATCCCCATAAAAGTTCGTGGTAATCTCAAAACCACTTTGTAATTACAGGTTCGTGGTCAACTAGAAACCATTTTGCAGTGTCGGTTTGTGGTCAGCCAGAAACCACGTGTAACAGTGAAGTGGAATGAAAATAGGTATGTGCCAGTGTTCGCCCACTGATGAAGTAATCCAGTGAAAGGTCATCGATGAAGAGATCCAGTGAAAGGTCACCGATGAAGAGATTCGGTAAAAATTTTCCGAAGAGATCTAAGACAGATCTACTTCCAGTGATAGTTCACCGATGAAGGAAGAGCATGGATACGGATCATCCGATAAAACCCATGTTGGAGGGGGATCTGTAGATACAGGCACATGTATGCAGTGATAATGTTTGACAGAACCATGTATGTGAAGGACATCTTACGAGACTAGTGGTTGCAGCGGTTGGTACGCATGCATTCCGGTGGATGGTTGCTCCTTTATATGGACGTCGACATATCCTTTTTGTTATGTTTGACCACAACTAGATTTTACGAAGTGATATCGAGACAAGTAGTCAGTAAAGGGGTGTGTTGGAATATGTAATTCCTACTTGTCTTCGATTGTGGCTTTCTATGTATAGAGTCTGTTCTTATTCCATAGGAGTTAGCTAAATCTACGTTCCTTTTTTGTTGTGTGGTTGAGATATTCTCTCAACCAACTTATTTTGCATCCAAGATAGCTTCCCTATCTTAAGACAATAACTCATGTATATATATCATAGCCCATTTGGGCAATGAGTGTGTTTGTATTATATCTAGTTCTCCATGGAGAGTTGAGAGAGTGGTGAGCGGTCTGCTAGAAGGAGCGTAGTGAGAAAAGATGTTGTAGAATGGAGAGATGTTGTGTGTTCTCCTTAATTGCTGCAAGTAGCCCAAAGGTTCGATCTGTCGTGGAAGCCTCTACGAGCTGCGAGTGAATTCGGGTCATGGAAAGTAACCTCGCCTGGAAAATGGAGCAAATGTCGATAGAGAGAATGATTGGTGACATGGTGATTTTCCCCGACTCTCTCTAATTCAATTCCGAGCAATGGGAAAATGAAAAAGGGCCATTTCGTTTCTCAAAATCCCTTCAAATCTGCAGTGCGGAGATGATTGTGTTGCGCAATGAAGCGGAATTCATTAAAGCTGGTGTTAACAAAGTATTGGATGTTTGACTGTGTTTTTTGATGCTACATGGGCTTACGATGTCGTGGCCTGACGGATTCAAGGCAAGAAAGTGAAGCCATTGAGACAACAAACTAACACTGCATCAAAAAAACCACAGAGTTGGCAGATTGTAGGCAGGTGGCCGACTTGCTGATCTAAGACAGATCTACTACAGGAATATACTCTTGATGGTCACATACATTAGCCGAAGAGATCTAAGATATATTGCCGGTGAGAGTTTGTCGATGAAGGAATAGCATGGTTATGGGTCATCCGATAAAACCCACGTTGGAGGGGGATCTGTAGATATAGGTACATGTATGTAGTGATAATGGTTGACAGAACCATGTATGCGAAGGATATCCTACGAGACTAGCAGTTGCAGCGGTTGGTACCCATGCATTCCAGTGGATGGTTGCTCCTTTATATGGATGTCGACATATCCTTTTGTTATGTTTGACCACAACTAGATTTTTCGAAATGATATCGAGACAAGTAGTCATTATTCCTACTTATCTTCGGTTGTGACTTTCTATGTATAGAGTCTGTTCCTATTCGATAGGAGTTAGCTAAATCTAGGTTCCTTGTTTGGTGTGAGGTTGAGATATTCTCTCAACCAACTTATTGTGTGTCCAAGATAGCTTCCCTATCTTGAGACAATACTTCATGTATATATGTAACTCTATTTGATTAATAGAATGCAGTGTGCATGCTCAGTTTTTATCTATATCCTTGAAGGGAATGGAGATTTTCTAAGGGACTATGGTGTAGAGAAGGAAATCTCATCCTTTGTTTTTTCTATATTGATGGAGAAATGAGACATGTTGTTGGAATTGTTGTAGTTGCATTACATCTTAGTAAACGAGTTGCAAATTATGTTGAGAAATAGGATATCATGTATGTGATGATTTTTTTTGTTGAGATATTAACCAAGACCAAATGAGAATGTTGTTGAGTGGTCCTATTATATTTATATTTCCTAGTTCTTCCAATTGAGATATTCTTAGTTTCTCTATTTTGGAGCTCTAGAGGGGATGGATATTTTCTTAGGTATTATGGTGCAAAGAAGGAAATCCCTTCCCTTAGATTGTGAAAATTGATTGGGAAGAGAGTTGGGTGGTTGGAATTGTTATTATATTTACATCATTTTAAATTGTTGAGTATTTGGTAGTATTTTGTATCATATCTATCCGCGTGAGTCATTTCCTCCTTGAAAACTCATAACCTCAACTCATGGTAGCTTGTTGTTGAGAGAACTAGAGTATTAGATCCTAAATTTGGGAGGAATTTCCTTTGTACAAATCCATTAAATGCCTTCTTCTCATAAGATAAGTAATTTTTCCATTGAAGTTATCTATTATTTTAATGTTGTGTGAAAATTAGTAATGTAGACAAGAGTCGGGTGGTTGGAATTATTGTGGTTGCATTAAAACTTGGTAATAGAGCTAGAAATTATGTTGAGAAATAGGCTATCATTCTTTTGATTATATTTTTATTGAGAGAATTAGCTAAGAGAAAATGAAAATGCTATTGTGAGTACTCCTATTATAGCTTGATTTCCTAGAGTTCCCAACCGAGAGATTCCTAGCTAGCCTATGCCAAAGTTTAAGAGGGGATGGAGATTATCTTAGGGATTGTGGTGTAAGAAGTAAATCTCATAACTTGAGTTGTGCAAATTAATGGGAAAGAGAGTTGGGTGGTAGGAATTGTTGTTTGAGTCACATCATTATGAAATTATTGAGTATTGGGTGACTGTATGAGTCATAGATAGCCATTGGATCCTTATGTATTGATAGCTATGACCTAGGGGTGGCCTACTATTGAAAGAATTGGAGTAGTAGAGCCTTGAATTGGGAAGAATATCCCTCATACATAGCCAATAGGTGACATTTTCTCATAAGAGAAGTGTTCTATTCATTAATGTTGTTTACAATTGTAATGTTGTGTGAAAACTACTACATTTTACTATGTATTTTGGTCCTTTAATGGTTTTTTGTATGCTTTAACAATTCATATATACAATTTTTAAAATTATTGATAATTTCATGAGCCTATATGCCATGTTGCACATATTTCCATTTTTAGTTGGTCACTTATTCAGATTTGTAGTATGTGACCTAGCATGGGGTGTAGGTGTTTGGGTAGTTGTTGATTAGCTCTCTTAGATGCAATTTTTTCAGTGTGTAAGAAGAATTTCACAATAGAAGACACTACAAATTTTTGTCTAGGATGACATGGTACTTAACATCTTTTGGTCTAGTCTTTGGCCTACGATGGACACTAAATTGACCAGATTGAGTCCATTCAATCATTGATGTGGTTAATAAATATAGGTAGTGAATTGTGTGATTGTAGATATCTTTAAAATATATAACTCCAACCTTCCATTTAATGAGATGAAAGCTTCCTTAGGTTCAACATGACTACACCACAAATTTTCAGAATTCGATTGGCCACAACCCTTTTGAAATGTGCTTGGGTCCCAACCATTGATCCCAATGATATAGCTCTACTCATTATTATTTCAACTTAAAAAAAATTATGTCATGTTTAGAAAAAAAAATATAAAATAGAAAAAAATGCTAAATGTTTCTAGGACATCCAACAATAAATTCATGATACTCCATAGAAAATAAATGTTATGTACAAGAAGTGATGTGATCAGTATGTATAACTTTCAAGTTTGTGACAAGGTATTGTTGCGCTCATAGAAAAAGAATATCATAGGCGTCCATAAGAATCATAGACAACACTAATATGGGACTTACACTATCGTAAATGTAATGGGTGAGAATGATCTTGAATTGTTAGAACCACAAACAACACTAATATGAGACTTACATTATCGCAAATGTAATGGGCGAGAATGATATTGATTGAATCTTCTAGCCATCCTCGTCCTACAACCTATCTTATAGCGTTCCCCATCTTACGTTAGACTAGATGTAGAACACCAAGATGAAGATAACTTATTAATGGGGCATACAACTTTATTATATTTCCAAATTATGGTAGCTTCTTCATAATCATGGTAACTGGTTTAACAAGAACCGTATCCAATAGAAATTGCCCCATATGGTATCGCAACCATTTATACATAAGAAGGAATGGTATGGTTGGTCATCGAAAGTAATCTTGAAAATAGCCTAGCTACTAGTATATTTTGGGATACGATTTTCTAGTGCACTTTTGAGGGCCTTCCCATGCATTATTTTGGGAAATTTACACAAAGTCTCGGAAATAACTTAATCCACTAATGTTTTTTTTCAATATAGCTAAAGAAACATAAAATATGACTATCAATATAATGAATACTAATATTGAATTAATTAAATACTCTTATTGATTTCAAAAATAACCTTTGAATAAAATTTGATATTCCTATAAATTCTAAAAATAATCTTTTACTTAAAAAATAAATAAATAAATTCTAAAAATAATATTTTATTAAAAATCAATTAATTAATTAAAAAAATAAAAAAATTAATTAATTAAAAATAACAATATAAATATTTTATCAATTTAAATTTTAGTAATAAATATTTTTTTCAAAAAAAAAAAAAATCATAAATTTTCAGTATGTCTTAAAGAATGAATTTTCAATACTTCTGAGTAACTATTATAGCATACATTTTCAATACTTCTTAAAGAATAAATTTTCAATACTTCTTAAAGAATATTTTTTCAATACTTCTAATAATTTCTAATAACTATTTTCCTCCATACTTTTCCTTCTTCCTCATGTTTCTTTGGTGACACTTGTGCCCCTTTTCTGCAAGCTTAATTATGATCTTGGAAATATTTTCACCATGAAAATTATCAAAAGATTTAGATGCCTTGGGAACCTCAGCCTCTTCCAGTTCCATGGTTTTGTTCCTCAAGCAATCTTCCTCAACCTTGGGATTGTCCAACCATCCCTCTCAGAATTGTAAATCATTTTCATATTGTAAAAACCAAATATCTGAATGTTGTCCTTTCTCCTCATTGTTGGTGTCTCCACGAATCATATTTTTATCTTTGCTTCTTTTTTTAATAGCCTTATAAATTTTCCCTTCACCTTTTATATGGATATCTTCATAAGCCAACTTTATTTTGGTTGCAAGAACCATTTCTTGGTGTCATGACTCCTTTGGATTGCTTATAGGAGACATTTCATTTTCCTCATATCCCTGCTTCTGTGAACCTATATTTGTACCTGACATTGCACCTTCATGGTTATTCAACAAAATGTCATTCACTAAAGGTAAATGTATTACCTTGGCATCTACAGTTCCCTTCTTCATAGGCTCACTACGAATAACACTCTCCTTTACCACCAAAAGCTTGTTATCCTTCATTCCATTACTTGAATCCTCCTTGTCTATGTTCCTTAGGGAAAATTTCATGACACCTTTCAATTTTTTCCCACCTTCGTTGTCTGTAAAGCCTACATCCACACAAAATTTATTAGTTTAAAAAACACAAGGCTCCTTAGCCCCACCTTCTGTCATAAGTTTCTCCTGTTGTTTTGGAATTTTTACACAATCTATGAGACTTTCAATTAGTTTCCTCTCATCATCATCATTATTTTCTTCACTAAGGATTTGTCCTTATTCTTTTCTACAGAGGCAAAAATCCTCTCCCTCATACTCAAAAAAATTGAGTCCTCTCTTCTTTAGCTAAGTTCTCAAACTATGCTTCAGCCTCTTTTGCAAAAGAGGCCACTTCACCTTCTTTTTTCTCAACACCCAACCATATCTATGTTCTTCTTCCCTCTCTTGTAGCAGTTGTCGACCCTTTTTTTAGTTGGGCTATTTCTTGATCGAATTCCTCTTGGATCATGCTTCCTCTTGGCTCATGCTTCCTTTCATGCCATTTTCCCTAACATATTTCTCTCCTCTACTATGGCTAGCACTTGAACCTTTATCATGACTAGAAATTGTCATAATTTTCTCCTTCCCCATGAGCTTCTCCATGCTCACCGTGAGCTACAACCTAGCCTTGTAATAATTCCTTCCTCACTTGTTACTTGAACACCTCACCTCACCTTAGCTATTAGTGTTTCTCTAGTTCCTCCACTAGAACCTTTCGAGCCCCCATTCATCTCTCTTGGGTGTTGTCCTACTGCTCAAGTCTTAAGAACTTCACCTTTTCTCTTCTCCTCTCTTTTGTGACTTCCCATTGTCCCCTCCTCTTTCCAACCCCAGCTAGAATTTTCAGATGTAGCCTTCCTTTACTACAAGTTCCTTTTGCCATAATTTCTCTCCTCTATTTATGTCACCTCCTCATCATGAGAAAGTTTCACATGCTCATCTTCCTCTTTCACATCATCTCTGGATGTATCAGTTGCTACCTACAATTATCAACTTCTTCACTTAATAAGAATAAAAATTTAAAGACCAGATTTACCTTCCAAATCTCTTTAACGTTGGAGTCTCTTCCTCTGCTCAGATGTACTCTAGCTATCATCCTCTAATATTTTCTTCACTGGAATCTCTTCCCTCTAAGATTTCTTGTCTCATCAATTATTCTTGGTTTGCACACTGTTCTCTCTGCTTATCTAGTGATCTTTGTTCTTCCCTCCTACCTCTCATACCACTTGATGCAACAGAATCATGGTCTCTTATTTTTTTCAATCTCCAAAATGTAATCCTCATTTCCCATTTATCAACCCTATATTAATCCATAATTAAACCCCATCTCAAGTTTCATAGACTCTCGCGCCTTAACATTTTGAACATGTGCCAAAGTCTTGGTATCTGGCCTTGCGCCAAGGCGTTAGTATTTGTACAACTTCCAATTTGAATCCTTTTTATTATATGAATTAAGAAACTAACATTTCACAATTAACCCTCTCGGTATAAAGTAATATCTTTCTTTGTTCGTTGCGTCATTGGGCCTAACTCATTTCATGAGTCCAAATAAGCTATGATGAAACAAAAGCAAGCTGGTCTAGGTCTCACTTCCAGTCAGAGGTCAGGCAATCGACCCCATTTTCTTTTCTGCTTCTAATATGATTCAAACCCACAGGGCCGACTATCTAGGCCCTACCTCTGGGTCGGGGTCGGGACTTGGTTGAATCTAATTGAGGTCGAGGCCTCTTACTCACACTCCTCTCCATCCGCGAGCCGACTACCACTTGTTTCGACTAACACTTAGCCCCCGAATTTCTCTATTCTTATCTGCGCAACGAATTTCCAGTGTTAATCCCCCTTTAATTAAAGGAATTTAGTTGGTTGAAACACTGCACCACCCTATGAGTTGATTGTTTTCTCCTCTTGGTGAATTAATATGGTTCATATGTCGAGTGATATATCACTCTAGTCTGCAATAATCTTGAGGACTCACACTTTACTCAAACTAAAGCAAGTATTCCAGCAATTATAAGGAGATTTGCATATTCAAATAGTGTGTGCACATGATTCACAAGAAGAATTAAAACAATTGTGTATACCTCCAATAGGAACCTTGAGGCATTTTTTAGCATATTCAATGAGAGTTATTCTCTGTCTACCAATATGTCCTCTCCAAAATCCATACTTAATTGGGATATAGGGATTATGACTAGAAGAAAACATACACGTGTTTCTGCATAGTTAATGTAATGACCAAGATACCAATAATGTACTCTAAAGCATATTAAGAAAATTCTCAATCCTTGAACTCTCTATTCGAATGAGAGATAGTTTCCATGACCCAACAGAGTCATAATAAAAAATTTCAGCACACAAATTGAGGTCATTCACCCATATGTATAGGAAAAGGATTCGAAACCATATTATTCAATCATCAAATATTTACAATAAAATTCTCGGACCCTCTGTCCGAGAGCTCCAATATAACACTTCTAATTTTTTCTATTAAACTTTTTCTCCCTCTGAGTCAAGGGCTCCATCTACCAGACTCTGCCTCTCGCACTATTTTCTAGAATCTCGAGATATTTCCATGAGAAAAAATATATTCTAATAGACCCAAAGAAAATGGAAACCTATCCACACCTCGCAAAACCAACTCACACCTTATTTAGACACTTGCTATTGTTACATATGCCCACTTGGGAAGAATACCATCTTTCCTAAAATATCCTAACAACCTAATTTTCCAGGTCCTCCTTACAATAGGACAAATGGAATTACCTCAAAATACTAACATTTACAATTTATATAATTTACATTTTTTAGGGAGTTTCCTCTTCCCTTCAGAAATTTACACTACCCTCTTAAGATTTACACAAAATAAGCTTCCTAGGGGGTGAGAGTGATGAATCTAAATCGTCATTTGAGGTAGCAGAAGAGAGAGGGTGATGCTCTCGCATCATGATTTGAGGTAACATAAGAGAGAGTATTTTGTGTGTAACACCATCTTCATAATGTGTCATGAGGGTCAAGATTAATTAGGATCCACAACCCTAATATTGTTAAAAATATAAGATGAAACTTAATACTGAAAAATAGCAGCTCTTGGGTGAGCAAGTTGCACCTAGAGACTACCCAAGCACAGAACTCTCTACCAAATTAATCATTAACATCAGAACATATAATTTTACATCATAATAGAGAGAGTTTGAATTAACACCTAGTAAATAGGAACTAATCCTAATCTAGGGCACACACCTAACTGTGAAACAACCTTTCTCTAATAATACATATTCTCCATTAATTTCAACACTCCCCCTTAATGGAGAAAGGGTTAACTTTCACTCCTAACATCTCCATAAATAATTGAAATTTAATTCTTCTAAGGGGCTTAGTGTAAATATCCACAACATTCTCACAGGTACTACAATATTCAATAAAAAATTCTTTAGACTGAACCTTTTCTCTAACAAAGTGAAACTGAGTATCAATATTTTTTATGCTTTTATGAAACACAAGATTGTTCGCCAGCTCAATTGAGCTTTGATTGTCACGTCTGATTACTGTAGCATATTTTTTTTCTTCTTCGGCATCATGGAGAAGTCTCCTCAACCAAATTTCCTCACATGTGGCTGCATACATAGCTTGATACTTTGGTTCCATTAAAGACAAGGATACAATATTCTGCTTCTTTTTGCTCCATGTAATGACCCCGGACCAAATGTTGAAATCATAACTTGATATGGATATTTTTTCATCTAGATTTCTAGCCTAGCCTGAATCTGAAAAACCTGTTAATCTAACATCAAAAGAATCAGTATATTTAATACCAAAGTCTAAGGTTCCTTGAAGTTACCTTAAGACGCCTTTCCCTGCCACCTAATGAATCTCAAGAGGCTTTGACATAAATTGACTCAATGCACTGAATGAAAAAGCTAAGTCAGGTCTAGTTGTAGTCAAATAAATTAGACTCCCAACTAGTTTTCTATACAGTGTAGCGTCCACCTCCTTAGAACCATCATCATTTTGAAGTTTTACATTCTTCTGTAAAGGTACTGAGGCTGCTTTGCACTTTTCCATTCTGAATTTCTTCAAAAAACCCCTGACATACTCTCCTTGAGACAAAAGAGTCTGGCCAGAATCCCTCCAGACTTCAAGACCCAAACATTAGTGTAATTCTTCAAGGTCTTTCATCTCAAAAACCCGTAACATCTGCACTTTGATTTATTTAATCAACTCATCAACATTTCCAGTCACAATAAGATCATCAACATATAAATAAATCAAAACAAGAGTCCCCCGTTTCATCAAACACAATATATATATTTGGGTCTATTTTTTCATACCATGACCTGGGTGCCTATTTCAATCCATACAATGCTTTCCTTAACCTATAGACTTAATGTTCCTACCCCTGTTCAATAAACCCTTTAAGTTGTTTTAAATACACCTCTTATTTCAATTCACCATTTAAGAAAGTAGATTTCACATCTAGCTGGTGTATCTCCCAATGATGTTTTGTAGCTAAGGCTATTAACATTCAAATGGTGTTTAACTTAGCTATAGGGGCGAAGGTCTCTTCATATTCAATACCTTCTTTCTACGAATACCCCTTAGCCACCAGCCTAGTTTTATATTTGTCTATGCTACCATCTGCTTTAAACTTAAGCTTATATAACCATTTACAACCTATGGGTTGTTTTCCTTCAAGCAGTTCAACTAAATCCCAGGTTACATTTCTAATTAGTGACTCATATTCTTCTTTCATGGCTACCCTCCATTCATCAAACTGACTTGCTTCATTATAACTTACGGACTCAACAACATTTAAAATATTGTTCATAAGAGCATAGTCTTTATACCTTGCTGGTAATTGAGTTTGCCTACCTGATCTCCTTCGTAGAGAACTTGGCTCAAATCTGCGTTGCTCACTCCCTAGTTGACTCAGATTGTTGACTGTCCCTGCATCACTTGATTCTTCATTTTGATGCTACTATTGCTCATGACTGTCTTTAGTTTCCTCATTACCATCTTCAATCAACAATGGAATGTGCTACTACTCATAGCCTTTGTCTTTGTTTCCTTCATCAACCCGCTCATGGAATATGACATCTCTACTTGTAAACACCTTGTGAGTAAATGGATTAAACAATTTGTATGCTTTAAAATTTGAACAATACCCTACAAATGTGCATTTTATATCCTTAGAATCCAATTTCTTCCTATCCTCCTTTGGAACATGAGGAAAAGCTTTTGAACCAAATACTATTAAATGATTAACCGCAGGCTTAAAACCATATAAAGCCTCAAATGGAGTCTTAAGATTAAGACTCTTTGTTGGACTCCTATTCTTTAAATAAACTACAATATTTATAGCTTCTTCCCAAAAACTATCAGACAGGTTCTTACCTTTCATCATGTTGTGTGCACATGCCACCAATGTTCTATTATTTCTCTTTGCAACTCCGTTCTATTGTGGAGTGTGGGGTACTGTAAACTCCTGAGCTATTCCATTGTCCTTGCAATATTTGATGAAGTTCCAAAGCTTGTATTCTCCCCCTTGATCTGAGCAGAGAATCTTGATGTCTTTCCCTGTCTGCTTTTCAACCATGCTTCTGAATTATTTAAAATATTCAGAAGTATGAATTTTCTTTTTGAGAAAATATACCCAGGTATATCTTGTGAATTCATCAAAAAAAAATAAAAAAAAATAAGCACTTCCTAATGACCTAGTCTATGTTGAGATTGCAACAAGATGATGAGATTAGTGAAAAGAGTCGCCTTCACTAAGTGGGCCTGCAAGCTATTTTTGGTGCAAGTCTATTTTTAGACTATGTCTATTTTTAGACATGTTGATCATATTCTATGAGTTGCAGGATGCTATTTGTGGATGGTTGGTCAAGTTGGAAAAATATATGGACTTTTATTTTTAGACATATTGGGCGGAATCTATTTTTAGATTGCCAGTCTAAAAATAGATATGTCGAATATTATTAGCTCTTAATAATATTTGGACTATAAACATTATCTTATTCTCTTGGAGCACTTCAGTTAAGTGCACAGATGTGGCACAGGAGCTGACAGAAGGAATTACGCTATTCCTGAGGGTTGAGTGGAGCTATTGCATGGAGACTTCAGTTAGAACTCATGTGACAGAGTTTGGTGGAGTTATTGAGGTAGTTGGTGGAGTTGTGTTCAGTTTAACTTAGTTAAACATAGTTGAGCTAGTTGTATCTAGTCTAACTGATTGATACACTAGTGAGAGTGGTGTGAATTAATTATTAAGTAATTCAATAATTATTAACTCATTAATCAACTGAAGAATACATTAGTTAACTACAGTGCATGGACAGTTTCAGTGGAGACCAGTGGAGAAGTAGGTGAAAGATCAGGTTGACTATCAGTTGTGACTATAATGTTGGATGATTTGCAACAACCAATGATTGGAGATGCCAATGAGGATTGCGTGAGAAAGGCTGGACCAATTTGAGTTCATTCAAATCCATTCTTCAGTGGTGATTTCACAGTAGAGGCAGGCTAGCAGGTGGCAGATATCGGTGCATGGGATTTGCTAGATCAGACCTGATTAGTGTGTAGCAATTGGAGATTGTATTGAGAGCTTGTGAGGAGCTTTGTATGATGATTTTTACATGATCTCTATGAAATATAATATACAGATAGTTGGGGGTTTTTAGCTTTAATCTTTCCCATAAATTACTGTGTTCATATGTGTGAATTTTTATGGTTTTAATGTGTGCATGCAATTGATTTTATTTCCGCAAGTAATGATCAATGGTAGAAGAGATTTATGTATTGTGCATGAAGTTAAAATAGTGTGTGATCAGGAGAATCTCAGATGTATAACATATCAGTTATATAATTTCTACAAGGTATCAGAGCAGTATTGATCATTGGAGCAATTGCAAAGCATTGAAGCGGTTGAGTTTTGTGCTGGTGGAATTCGAATTTGCAGCAGTGTTTTCTTGGTGTCGAAGTTGAGATGTCTTTCAATGGATTGCGATTGGAGTATGCCCTTGAGGGTAGCTCAAATTATATTTCATGAAAGGATAGGATGGAGGAAGTGCTAGAGGAAAATGGGTTGAAGGAGTTCATAGATGCAGAAATTCCAAAGCCTGCTTCTAGTGATGCTGCCGCACTTGACGCATGGCAAAAGAAGACAGAAAAATGTCGAAGCATTCTGTTGGAAGGTGTGAAGGATCACATAGTGTCCATCCTTCATGGTAAAGCTTCTCAATTCTTGATGTGGAAATCTTTGAAAGATTTTTTCCAAAGCAGGAGTGACCAGATGAAGTTGGCGCTCAAGGGTAAGCTCAGGAATATAAAAATGGAGAAAGGTGATAGTATACCCAAGTACCTCATGAAATTTGTCCAGTGTAGGGATGAGCTGGGAAGTGTGGGGGTTACTGTAGATGACGAGGACTTGGTGAGCTTGGCTCTCCTCGGGCTTCCAAAGAGTTGGCATTCCTATCAGGACTCTATCAATGATCAGGAGAAACTGCCAGGATGGGAGCGACTTTGGTCGGATCTTGTGCAGGAGGAGATAAGGCGGAGTACCAGGGATGGATCTTCATCAAAGAATGTATATGAAGAAAATTTCACTTTGGCTACCAAAGAAAGGAAGGGGAAGAGCAATAATAATGCTTCTTAATTCGGTTTCAAAGGCAAGAAGTAGGACATGTCCAAGGTGAAGTGCTTTCACTGTCACCAACACAGACATTACGCCACTAATTGTCCACAAAAGAAGAAAAATAAGCAGGTTGCTGGATCTATAGCTGGAGAGGCCTTAGCCTCGCAGTTTGAGCTAGATTTTTCTCAGATCGCATGCTTGGTCTCAAGTATGATGCGATCAATGTGGTTTCTTGATAGTGGTGCGTCATTCCACATGACTGGAGACAAATATTTGTTTATTGATCTAGATGAGAAAGATCTTGGAGTGCACATTGAGATGGGCGATGATGGTAGATACAGTGCGACCGATATCGGTACCATTTCCTTGGAGAGGGAGTCTGGTAAACCCTTCGTATTGAAGGAAGTCATGCATTTTCCAGGATTGAAGAATAATCTTATCTCTGTGGTGATGTTGGAAGACAAGGGATATGATGTTGTCTTTAGCGAGGGAAAGGCTTTCCTGCACAGTAAGGAAACTGGTGAAACCTGGAGGATAGGGGTTCGTGTTAAGAACCTTTATCAGTTGCAGGTAGATGGATGCGTAGCAATGGCAGGCAAGGCAGAAGGAGTGGTGAGCCGGGATGATGGCGAGCTATGGCACAGGAGATTGGGCCATCTTCACCATGGTGCTTTGAAAATTTTGCAGCAGATTTCTATCGGGCTTCCCAAAGGTACACTTGCGCAGTTAGATCAGTGCAAGAGATGTACTTTGGGAAAATTTGTGAAAGCCACCTTTCACGAGAAGGATAGTCATGCCACGATGATCCTTGAGAGAATTCACACAGACGTATGTGGACCTTTCTTAGTAGCTTCAATAGCAAAGCACAGGTATTATGTGATATTTGTTGATGATTTTTCTCGTAAGTGCTAGATCTTCTTCATGCAGAAGAAGAGTGAGACATACTCAAAGTTCTGTGAGTTGAAGGCACTCGTTGAGAAATAATCGGGAAAGCAGGTGAAGGCTCTTAGGAGCAAAAATGGTGGTGAATTCATCTCTGGAAAATTCAAGGAATTTTGCAGCGTAGAAGGAATTCGAAGAGAGCTCATAGCGCCTCATAACCCACAACAAAATGGGGTCACTAAGCGGAAGAACAGAACAATAATGGGTGCTACACAGGCGATGTTGCATGATCAGGGCCTTTCCATACACTTGTGGGCTAAGGCATGCAATAATGTGGTTTATGTGCAAAACCGCTGTCCTCATATGATACTTGGCATGAGTACACCCGAAGAGGCGTTTTCTGGTAAGAGGCCTGATATTTCTCATTTGAATATTTTTGGCTCACCTGTTTACATTCATGTGACGAAGGATGCCAGGAAGAAGCTGGATCTGACTGTAGAGGTTGTGATATTTTTTGGGTACACTGATACACCCCACAACTATCGTGTGTATTTTCCAGACAGTCGGAAGACTGTTGTGCGTCGGGATATCCAATTTCATGAGGAGAAAGCCATGAAGTGTTCTCTTGAGAGGAAGCCACACTTGCATGCAGATGAGGAGCTATTAGTTCCTAAGGATGAGCCTTAGGATGTGGATCAGCCACAAGAGGAGGTTCATGGAGTGGAAGAAACCACTCATGCAGCGCCAAAAATCAGAGGGCGGAAGCGCACTACAGAAGCTGAGCGACTGAATCTTGATGCAGAGAAGACTGTAGGAGCGCCTACATCACAGCGCAGACAGAGACAGTCACCTAACCGATATATTGGATACATGGCTCTGATGAGCAAGTGTATCGTGATAGAACCATCCTCTTTCGAGGAAGCTGTGGAGGACCCTGCATGGGTAAATGCCATGGTGGAAGAGTATGATTCGATTGTCAGAAACAGTGCATGGAAGATTGTCTCAAGGCCAGAGGGGAAATCAGTGGTAGGTTCGAGATGGATCTACAAAGTGAAGTAAGCAGCTAACGGGAGTGTGGAGAAGTACAAGGCAAGATTTGTTGCCCGAGGCTTCTCACAGATTGAGGGGATCGACTATGAGGAAACCTTTGCACCTGTCGCAAGGTATTCTTCCATACAGACGATTCTTGCTCTCTCAGTGCAGATGGGGTGGCACATTCATCAGATGGATGTGAAGACTACGTTCCTCAATGGATTCATTGAGGAGGAGGTGTACATAGAGCAGCCCGAAGGTTTCGAGATCTTCAGCAGCGAGTCACATGTGTGCAAGCTCAAAAGAGCATTGTATGGGTTGAAAAGAGCACCTTGTGCTTGGTACACACAGATAGACAGTTATTTCACCACACTTGGATTCACCAAGAGTGAGGTGGATCCGAACCTAAACCAGATTGTGGTGGAGGGTAAGTTGTTTATCATTGTACTTTATGTAGATGATTTGATTCTGACAGGTGATGAACTGTTGATACACTCATGCAAGGCTAATCTTGCAAAGGAGTTTGAGATGAAGGACTTGGGCCTCCTTCATTATTTCCTGGGATTGGAAATTTGGCAGCGCAGTGATGGATTGTTTGTGTCTCAAGGCAAGTATGCCCAGGAGATACTGGAGAAGTTCAACATGCATGGCTGAAATTCTATCGACACTCCTCTTCCTGGTGGATGGAGGAAAGAGGATGCTACATCGGCAGAGGTAGTGGATGCCACTGTTTACTAACAGTTGGTGGGGTCACTTATGTATCTAGTCAATGCAAGACCTAACATATGCTATGATGTTAACCAGCTTTCAGAAGCTATGGTTAAGCCTACCAAGCTCTTTTGGAAGGCGGGGAAGCCTGTATTGAGATATCTTAGAGGCACATCGGGATATGGATTATGGTACACACAGTCAGATGAGGTGAAGTTGTGTGGCTTCACGGATGCAGATTGGGCAGGGAGCCCAACGAACAAAAAGAGCACATCTGGAGGGATTTTCAGTATCAGGTCGACAACACTTTGTTGGTACAGCAAGAAGCAGAGATCCGTGGCACTCAGTTCAGTAAAGGCCGAGTACATGGCAACAAGTTTGGCTGCATGCGAGGCTATATGGATGAGGAAGATCTTGGTTGGGTTGTTCGATTCACACTTATATCCTACTGTGATATATTGTGATAATCAGAGTTGCATCAAACTCTCGGTTAATCCAGTATTTCATGATAGATCTAAACACATTGACATCCAGTATCATCATATCAGAGATTCTATGCAGCGGAAGATCATGTTACTTTCTTACATTCCTACGGAGGATCAGGATGTTGATATCTTGACAAAGGCACTCACCAGGAGAAAATTAGATTACCACAGGGGCAGGATTGGGGTGGCAGATAATCCCTATCTTTTTGAGAGGGAGTGTTGATATTGCAACAAGATGATGAGCTTAGTGAAAAGAGTCACTTTCACTAAGTGGGCTTGCAGGCTATTTTTGGCGCAAGTCTATTTTTAGACTATGTCTATTTTTAGACATGTCGATCATATTCTATGAGTTGCAGGATGCTATTTGTGGATGGTTGGTCAAGTTGGAAAAATAGATGGATTTCTATTTTTAGACATATTGGGTAGAATCTATTTTTAGATTGCCAATCTAAAAATAGATATGTCAAATATTATTAGCTCTTAATAATATTTGGACTATAAACATTATCTTATTCTCTTGGAGCACTTCAGTTAAGTGCACAGATGTGGCACAGGAGCTGACAGAAGGAATTACACTATTCCTGAGGGTTAAGTGGAGCTATTGCATGGAGACTTAAGTTAGAACTCATGTGACAGAGTTTGGTGGAGTTAGTAGAAGTAGTTAATGGAGTTGTGTTCAGTTTAACTCAGTTAGACACAGTTGAGCTAGTTGTATCTAGTCTAACTGATTGATACACTAGTGAGAGTGGTGTGAATTAATTATTAATTAATTCATTAATTATTAACTCATTAATTAACTGAAGAATACATCAGTTAACTACAGTGCATGGACAGTTTCAGTGGAGACCAGTGAAGAGATAGGTGAAAGAGCAGTGTGACTATCTGTTGTGACTATAGTGTTGCATGATTTGCAACAAACAGTGGTTGGAGATGCCAATGAGGATTGTGTGAGCAAGGCTGGACCAATTTGAGTTCATTCAAATCCATTCTTCAGCAGTGATTTCACAGTAGAGGCAGGCTAGCAGGTGGCAGAGATCGGTGCATGGGATTTGCTAGATCGAACCTGATTAGTGTGTAGAAATTGGAGATTGTACTGAGAGCTTGTGAGGAGCTTTGTATGATGATTTTTACATGATCTCTATGACATATAATATACAGATAGTTGGGGGTTTTCAGATTTAAGCTTTCCCATAAATTACTGTGTTCATATGTGTGAATTTTTATGGTTTTAATGTGTGCATGCAATTGATTTTATTTCCGCAAGTAATGATCAATGGTAGAAGAGATTCTATATTGTGCATGAAGTTAAAATAGTGTGTGATCAGTAGAATCTCGGATGTATAACATATCAGTTATATAATTTCTACAGCCTACATCGGTCCATATATATTAGTGTGCACAAGTCCTAATATATCTCTCTTCCTTCTATCTAAACTTGAGGGAAATTCATCCTTGTGCATTTTCCTAAGTGCACATCCTTCACAATCAACATGTGCATTTTTTAAAACAAGGAGACCATTGACCATACATTTTTTTGAAGCAGGAATAAATCATGAAGATTGATATGTCTGAATATTTCATGCCACAAATACTCTGTTGTCATAGATGTTGAAGTTAACGCTTGATGTGGTGCACTTGTAACATTCAACTTGTATAGAACTCCAACTCGTATCCCTGATGCAATTGGCTTCAAATGATCTAGCAGATCTTTAATAACACAGTAAGATTTAAAGAACTCTACCTTTATATTATGATCTATAATCACAGAGACAAAGATTAGATTCTTTTTAATTCTTGGTACATACATCACATTCTGAATACGTTTGATATTACCGTCAAGAAATATCACAGGAATATTTCCATACCCTTTAATCTTATATCCTCTATCATCACCAAGGTATATATTAGCACCATTGCTGGTATCTTTAAAATTTTCAAATCATTTTTTATTACATGTCACGTGAGTGGAAGCTCCAAAATCCACAAACCAAGTTTCTGCTTCATCATTATCAGCAGAGAGAACATAATCAAACATAAACAGTCTGAGGTCTTGATTATGATCTTCATCAACAAAGTGCCATGCATGCTTCTTTTGTTTGTGTTGAGTTTGATCAAGCTTCTTCTTATGACAATTCCTAGCAATGTGACCAGATTTTTCACAGTAAAAACACTTGATTCCTGAATAATTTCTGATCGGAGACATACCTTGTAATTGTGTTTTCTAAGTTGTACCACCACCTTTCTGTCTTGCTCCTCACTTTTCTCTTAAAGGATTTTTCTTTGCCATCAATGCAATATCTGCACTCTGAGGCTTCAGATTCATCCACCTCTCTTCTTCCTACATCAAGATCCCTATCATCTCTTCAAAGGTGGGATATTTCTCCCTTGATGTAGCCCTATAATAAACATTTGATAATCTTCAGTCATACAATTCAAGGTAATAGTGACAAGATCAATGTTCGAAACTTTCTCCCCCATATTGCCCAACTTGTCTCTCAAGTATTTGACTGAGGAGGTCTCTAAACCTTTGCGACCTCCACCATCTCCTCATAATCTACATGATCACTTGGTGGGGGTGGAGGTATGTCTTAATCGCTCGGGATCGGTGATCATTTAACAGTTCTACAGGTTTGATTTTTTCACACTAGCTCCTTTATCTCTCTAAATTTTTTGGATCAAACCCATACTCTGCTTGGAAACATGAGAAAATAGTTTCCCCCAATTCCTTCATTGTTTACAGCTCGGACGTCTCACTAGATGTGTGAAACCCTCACCCGGAAAGCCCTCTTTCTCCCTGTAGGTTAGATAGGGGAAATATCCCCTTTCCGCATACCTGTACGTTGTCCTGATTACATCTCTATATTATTCTTTGCTTGACACAACGGAATTGGATACTAATGGAAGAATGCTTTATGCTGCTTTTCTTGCCAGTTTAGGGAGAATTTAATGAGATTGCAATGCCTCACGAATGCTTCAGTTTAGATGATGTGAATGCCTCACGAAATTGTACTGATAGTAAGTTCTTTTAAGGTTTACAAATGGTCTATGTGTCAATATTTTTATTTTTATCCTCACTGTTAAAACTTGATATATGATATTTGAGGCTACTTTATGTTTTTTATCATTGTTTTCCATCTAAAGCGCATCTAGTTTTGTAGTGGAAAGGTCCATTGACAAGCTCTGTTGCATGATACTTATGCATGTTTTCCATGTCATGCCATGTCAAGACTCGAGAGTCTAATAGCTTCCCAGAAATATCTTCTAGGGCCTTTTCGAATTTAAATATTTCAAACATGGTAACTGTGTTTTAGTTGTTCAACATTTATTTTTAAGTCAGACATAGTATTGAGTTGTACATGTTGGAGATGTCGTAGTTTGGAGAAAATATAAAATGTGAAAGAATAACAGTAGATTAACATATCATATGACAAATAATGCTTCATCGTGAACAATGCCTACCACGATATTATATGCAATGAAAACAAGGAAAATGAAAGCCTGGCATATGTATTGTCTTTGCATCTGGAGAAGGACTACCAATGTGGAATTTAATGGAATTTCTAATGAATATTAGGCAGGAATGGTGCAAATAAGAGCACACCCCAATATTAAATTTTAGAATAAGCAAGAACTGGGTCACATATGCTTTTAAAACTAATAGGGTGCAGAAGAGAATCCATTGCTAACCTGAAGCATTGATCTGTAGCTATTGGAAACAACAAAAAATTTGGCATGCTCTAATCGATAGAACCAAGAAGCAGAAAGCTATAATCAAAGGCTTCTCCTTTCTAGTCTGATAAGAGGTGGTACTCTAATTTAGAGTTTATAAAAATCATCTCTTCCTCTTCAAAACACATCCAAGATAGTGTGATATGAACCTTGGTGGGAGATGGGGTATTTCAAACCTCTGTTCCATTTGTGTAGCTAAGGTCCCTTTGACACAACTCTACAATATTATCGAGACATAAATCTGGTACAATCATAAGAGTGTGGAAGCATCACATTTGACAGTAAAAGAATCCAGAAAAATGGGAGAAAAAGAGCCAATAATATGTTCCAAAGAATGTCAATGGTATCAGTGTGCATGACACTAATGAGAAGAATCCTTGGAGTTGGAAGAATTTCCTCCAAATCTAGCTAATGGAGTAAGAGAGAATTTTGCTGCCTAGGATGATTACTAATTACTCTTATAAGGTAATTCAAAATGAAAAGAGCTATCCTCTTAATAGTGAAATTCACTTAATTTTTTTCATCCGGAGATAAGTCTCTCTCATGTGAAGGAGATTTAAAAAACATTGGTTCTTTAAAACACTACTTGTGAGCTTAATATAAACCTGCACTTGGAAAAAGATCTTTTATTCCTTATCAAATGTGTAGTCTGTCCAACTGCAGGATATCTGATCCATATCAATATTTCTCTTCATTTCAAATTGGGTCGGTATACTTCTATTGACGCTACAGCTATAGTTGTAGACACTGATTTGTTGACTGAGATTTCAAGCAAGGATCATAACATTATTGATGAACTTCATGTAATGGAAAATGAAGCATTTAAAAAAAATGCAAAGTTCCATATGGTCAGAGAATTCTGCTTACTTTCAAGAACATCATGTCTGTTCATTAACAAGTCTATCTCTCCCCTTGCCTTATTCACCGACTTTCTCACAGGGGATGCTTCTTTCTCTCTCAGACTATACCATATTGGTCATATGGCGCTCCAATATTTAAATCTGCTGATCAACTGGGCTTAAACGGGGATGATGCGGAGGAATGGGAACGAATTCGGGATTCTTTAAGAGGCTCGGGACTATGTCTCTCTCAACAGCCAGATCAAATCCGATGGAATGGACCCACAAAGAACAATTCTCTCATTGTAAAGGACATCTACAGGGGACTCATTTCTGCACCAATGGAGCCTCAATCTCGATGCTCATTCAATCCATTCTAGAGGCGTAGGATCCCAACTAAGATTACAATCTTTGGATGGATGGTGTGGCGTGATAAGATCCTTACCTGGAACAATCTCAACAGACGTGGCATACAGGGCCCAAATAGATGTGCAGTTTGTAAAATGGAAGGTGAAGATGTTAATCATTTATTCTTCAAGTGCCCGGTGATTAAGGGACTTTGGAATCTATTCAGTCCATATTTTATGAATCCGTCATGGGAGGCTAATGATTTCATAGCAGCCATATTGGAATGGGACAAACTATCTGGAAAATTCCAACATCTTCCTTTCTTCTTCATCTGGGAAGTATGGAAGGGTCGAAACTCATTAATATTTGAAGACAGACCCTTCTGAATTCATGATATATTTGCCAAGATCATGGTATGGATTGAGAATCTGCCTATACCTTGCCAGCTAACTATTGACAAATCACATAGAAACAGGCCACATGAGATTGCGATTCCTGCAATTTTTTTTGAAGGGGCTTCTGCGGATGGTTTCACGGGGTGCGGAGTATGGATAAAGATAGCTCAGAAGGACATAACTCACATCTTCTGGAATGGGGGGCCAGGATCCAACAACAAAGCTGAAATTATGGCCTTGTGGGGTGCTCTCATGGCTGCTGCTGACCTCCAATTACAGAATGTTAATATATACGGTGATTCTAAGTTGGTGATTGAATGGATCACAGGTAATTTTACGATGAACAATCCTGGATTAGTGGGCTGGAGACAGATAACCCTCCGACTGTGGCAGATGTTGGATTTCCCACCTATTACACACATCTACAAAGAGAATAATACTAGGGCCGATGGTCTCTCTAAAAAGGGTCTTAGCGCAGATTTTTGGATTATGTATTTTTCCAAATTCAGGGACGGGAGGGTGGTTTGGAACTCTTCTGTTCCAATCCCGTGACAGACATACCAGAAAAGAACAGGGGCATAAAATCTCTCCCCTTTTTTGACTAATCATATTTTGTTATAGTAATAGCGATCATATAAAAGTCAGCGTTATAGTAGGTCATGAATAAATGATTGATGATGGCGGTCAGGTCTGTGTAAGGTTATGGCTTTGCAGATTAGTGTTCACAGTCCTCTAAAATGACATTTCAGCTGCAAGGAATACTGAACATGGAGGGCGGAATCGAGCGACTTTAGAAATGTAATATCTGAAGCGAGACAATATTATCTGTCACTTTCAATTCAAGCGAGTCTGCAAAACAGCCAAGATGGAATATATGAATAGCCTATTCAACAACAAGCCTGTGTACATGGAGCAAGCGAGCCTGATTATCTTAAAACCAAATATATTCGGCATCAAGCGAGCCTGTAAAACATCCGTGCCAGTACACACATCAGTGCTTATTTGGTATAAGCTTCATACAGATGGTTCTATTTCCAAGCGATCCTGGTCAATTAATACACATAGAGACGGGTCTCTCGGATGTCCTGGGAGAATGCAACGATTTCCAATATACAAGGGAGCCTGTCAGTTAGAATAACAAGCGAGCCTGCTAGATTTACTTCAATGACTAAGCGCAACTCTTCGAAGTTATCTATCCAAGGATTTTCCACAAAGGCTAGGACCTAATTTGATGATCATCTACAGATTCAACAATATCTTCAGCTGGATAACCATATATAGGACAATTCTGCCTTCTTACCAATTTGCTTTCCATATGATGATAGAGTTTTCTTGTCTCTGTTTGTTTTCTACATCTTTTATAGTTTTCACAATCCCATTAGGTAGGATGGATCTAAATGTAATTGGGTTGAGTTAATCTCCCATATATTGTTGGCCTACTACTGTGTTTTGTTCATGCTATAAAAAAACAACACTATAATGGCCAAATGATGATGGTATTCTCGCTGGACATATCAGCTGAGATGTATATGTTGACAATGTACTGTTTATATCATAATATAATCAGCGTTTTTTTTCTTCTGAAAAAAAATAAATAAATAAAAATGAAAAGTTATTTCGACAACAAATTTTAAATGAATATTATGGACAAATGGAGTCGAAATTCAAAAATCCACGACATGGGTTTTTTGCAGAGCGATCCCAATTATCTGTTACAATGGCAGATTCGAAAAATTGCATATCGTTTGAGGGATTTTGATTTTTCTTCCAAGGGGCGATACAAAAGCCAAGCGTAGAGTGATTTGGAAATGAAGCCCAAAAAGGATTTCGATGCTAAAAGGAAAACCTCAGGTGAATAAGAATATTTTCGATCTCACCTTTATTTTCCACGGAAATGCATATAAAAAAATTGTAAAATCTCTCCATTAAAATATGGGAGACCACCCATTTCATTTTCCAAGGCCGCAAATTGAACAGAGGCAGGGAAATTTTATATACATCTATCTCTCGGTTGAAAACCGACATGATCAACTCAAGGAGATGACAATGGAGTGGGTTTTTCTTTCCCAGTTTTAATGTTAAAATCTACAGGAGTTTCTTTCTTTGGTAATACCATAAAATCAAGAGATCTTGGGACTCTCTTTGAAGCCAAAATTGTCTTCTCAACAATACTTTTTCAATGTTAATATTTAAGTAGGTCCTGCGGAATTTGGGCAATTGTCCAGGTTGTAAAGATTTCCTCGAACTATGATCACAAAGCATGTAAATTTTTTTGGGGAGAGGATGAGGTTTCAAAAGTGAAGATGTAACAAAAATGGTGATTTCTTGGCCACAATGGCTTGCTTTTGATTTGGACTCTATGAAGCTCATCTTCTATTACTTTAAGATTGCATGAAAACGTAAATATTATTTGATGTAATTATTTTTGAGTTTTTTTTTTTTTAATACTTAATTTATATAGGGTTAAGATGGATTTATATTAGTTTTAATTTATATAGGGTTAAGATTGATTTATACTTTTTAGTGTTTGAGAGTGAATAATATTGGTAAATAAATTTGAGTGTATGTGATTAAGATGAAATTTTGCTGAAATATTAATTTTTTTTTTCCAATATTAAGTATCTTGATTAAAAAACTAATGACTTGAGTATTTTTTTGGTTTGTTTCAATTTAAGTGATATTCTGCCAATTTTTTTATTATTATGTTTTTGATATAGATAAGTTATATGCAAATTAATGAGTATGAATGTACATGAAAGAACATTTAGATCTCTTGGAACATCTACATACTCACAACTAAAAATATTCTTGGGAGAGAAATCTAGTTCAAAGATAAATATAATAATCTATCTAGCTTATAATTATAAAGATCTTTTGTTTACTTTGATCTCAAAAGAAAAATATGTTTTCTCAATTTTTGTGTAAAATGACAAAAGGGTGGCATGGGTTCTAGTTGAGATGCCGTTTGCAGGGGGATTTCCGGCCAATATTGACCTGATGTGGGATGGTGTGGTCTATAGAAAAAAATTGACTACTGGAAAGTTCCTTTTAGATGCCACCTTTGCCACGAAACGGGGAATCTTAGGAGGAAATGCTCCAAGTGGCGTGCAAATGTTTATCGTGGTTGGGATGTGAAAGGAAATCATGGGAAGGAAAATGGTGAAGCTGTGATGAACCTGGAATGCATGCAGAAGAGTGATGTCGTCACAAATATCACGGGTAAGAATGTCTCTCCTAATCCTTCCCTGACTGGATTTTGTGGGAATGATGTGCAGTTTGTTCTTTGTTCTAAATTAAATTCTGGGGAATTACCCTCTTGTGTTATCCAGTCAAAGGATTTCGATTCCGGCCTTTCTGTAAATTTAAGGAATGGGGTGTCAACTGTATTATGTCATGATTTTTTGGGCTGATTCCATCCTGTGTCATTGAGTCATCACACATCTCTCTCGACCCATCCCCTCCTATAATTTATGGGAATTTGAAGCCGTCTACTTTCAGCCTTGATTCCCTGGGGGATAATCCTTCCTGCATCTTTCAATATCCATCGGGGGGGATATGGGTTTTTATTCTAAGCGGGTCTCTCCGGTGAGGGCCTGGCATGCTTTGGTTTTTCCTTGTATTGGTCAGGAGGGTTTTTCACTAACCCCTTCTCCTTCTCGTTTCGATGGGGTGGAATTATCAGGATCCTTTCTTGAGTCGGTTCATCCCTCTTCTCCTTCTCAGCCGACTCAGCATGGTGATGTTTTATCTCCCAGGAATTCTATTGGGAGCAACATTGAGTTGCTTTTGTTGAATTCGGCTGTGGGTTTAGTTCCTCTTGTCGTGGATTCTGGTCTCTCCTCCCCTCCTATCGTTATCAGTCCCTCCTCGAGGTTGAATGTCATTGTCCGTCGGGGTAGGGATAAACAAAAGGTGAAGAAGAAATTGGTACCTATGTCGGGTCTTAATGATGATTTACCTGATGGGAATTATCGGGATGTTCCTGTGTCGCTTGCTATTGGCCGGGTCCTTAGAGCTTTGACCCCTACTTTAGGGTCTCCATTATGAAGGTCATGTCTTTAAATCTTTGGGGGTTGGGGGGACACACAAATTTTTTGTCGTTAATTTTTTTTTCTTTTAGCCAAGCCTTCTCTCATTTTGATTCAAGAGATGATGACGAGTGTTGATAAATATAATTTTTTTTTCCAATCCATGCTATTAGAGTGGCACAATGCAGTGTCCGATGCTACTGGGCTATCGGGTGGTTGCGCTGCCCTTTGGGATCCAATATGGTTTACCCTGAAAGCATATGGTTTCTTTGGCAAGATATTGCTTTCAGGTTTTTGTTGGGGCTTGATGCAACAAAACTAAAAGTCTTCCCCAAGGAGAGCTTGTTAAACATCGTGCATCTCCGTCGCGCGAAGACCATCCGATGGCCTTCTCTCGAATCAATGGCATGTACACATTTCGCTCGGCGACCTCGTACTGACGTTAACGTGCGAAAAGTACGGGAAAGTGGTTTTTTTGAACGGTCCACTCCACCACGTGTCGATTCCTCTATGGAATCGCTCCTCGACCCAGAAATACCGCCTCTGTACCAAAAGCGATACGAAATGGGGCAATCCACTTTTGAAATCCACTTCCAGTTTTTGGTGCAGGGCTTGACCCCGGTTACGTCGGGTTGTGATCGCCTTTGTGTATTTTAACTCAGGTTTTAGTCTCGGGTTCCGGACTTCTATTAATAAAACAAAGCTATTTATTTATACGGGAAATCCACCAGTATTACCAGGATTCTTTATACAAACAACACCTACGAGTTGTTTGAATGCGCCGGGATTATTCGAATAAAATTAAGGTAAACAGCCGACAGAGAACAGTGGAATTCACACAGGAGTTCAATTATTCATACACAGAGTTCATCACTTCGCAATTAAACAATCTCCTCAAACTTAAGGATTCGAACTACTCTATGGTGAATGCGCACAGAAACTATTTAATTGGAAGCAACTGTGAGCAAATTTTATTACAGAATCTCTCTTCTCCTTGCTCTCTCCCTCTCAATGCATCTAAGGATTAAATTTATATACATTATAGTGTGACTCTTCGGTTCCTCTATGAGGACTGTTTCAGGAAACCAAAAGCCTAATTACAATTTATTCAATAACTGAACTGACCGTTGGATCGAGCCTAACTGTTCGACTCCTACAAGTTCTAACTAATCTAAATAATACAGTGAGCTGAGGTATTGACACCTAGCTGTTACAATTCAGATGCTTCGTACCCTACTAGCCACAACATGTGGACAAAACCTCCTACATTGCTGGCTAGTGTCTAATGACCCTGCATTAGGGCTTCTGCCAAAGAATTCATGTTATGAAAATTTATGCTCCATATGCTGATAAGTTACCTTTTTGGAACCGTTTGGAGAAATGTGGTTATTTTTTGATGAGAAATTCCATTTTCACTGGAGACTTCAACTGCACTTTTCATTCGAATGAAATCTGGGGAGAAAAAGGTAGGGTTGATCCCCTTGCAGATGTTATCAGGGATCTTCTGCTGAATGCTGACTTGATTGATACCCTGCTAATGGTGAATTGTCCAACTTGGCTTAATGGAAGAAAAGGGAGGGATTACATAGGAAAGCGCATTTATTGCTTTGTGATAAGCTCTGGTATCAGATCTTCGATGCGGGGGATATCAGCTTTTGCTGAGGATCTTATGTTATTTGACCATAGACCAATCTCTTTGGTGTGGGATTTTGAGGAGAAGCAGACCGGTTATCCTTTCAAATTCAATAGAGTTTGGTTGGGTGACGAAGACTTCAATAAAATGATTAAGGATTACATTAAACTACACAAGAGGGGTGTGGGCTCGTCCGCCATGGAATACCTTTCCTCCTTATTGTGGGGAATGAAGAAGGAGGTGCGCAGGTGGGAAAGGGATAAGAAGCGGAAGGTTAAGGAGCAGATCCAGTGTATTCACATGGAGAGAGCACTAATTTACAGTGAGGTGGCAGAAGGGTGACAGAGTGCTGATTTCTGGGAAAAATTGAAAAGTTTGGAAACTGAGTACCGATCTTGTTTAATTAGCGAGGAGTTAAATTGGCGGCTCAAGAGCCGGGCTACTTGGTTAGAAGCAGGTGATAAAAGCACGAAGTATTTCCATAATTTCGCATCAGGCAGGAGGAGAGAAAATGCGATATGGGAAATTGAGGAGGGGGGCAGATCAGTTTGCTCGACTTATGAGATAAAATCGGCCACGGTGGAATATTTTGGATCCCTATACAAGCGAAGGGAGGTTCAGGTCATGGAGGAACAAATGGAAATGATTATGGATTTCCCAGTAATGTTTGAAGCTGAAGATAATCAAAGGTTCATTGGGAAGGTATCCTAAGAGGAGATAAAGGAGGTTTTAAAATCCTTTGCAATTGACAAAAGTCTGGGGCCGGATGGATGGACCCCAGATTTTTTCCTTCATTTCTATGATGAGTTCATCTTGGATCTGACTGACATGGTTGAGGAAGCTAGATTTAATGAGAGGATTCATGGAGAAATTAATTCAAATTTCTTAGCTTTAATCCCTAAGAAGAAAGGAAAGCTATCCTTCAATGACTATAGGCCGATCTCTTTAGGTAACACCCTTTATAAAAGCATCTCAAAAGTTATTGCAGAGAGACTGAAAGGAATTTTGTCAAAATTCATCTCGCCGGAACAATCTGGATTTCTGAAAAATAGGAGTATACACGATGTTGTTGCAGCGACAAAAGAGATTATCCACACAATACACTGCAAAATGATGGAAGCGGTGGTGATGAAGATTGATTTAAATAAGGCATATGATAGAGTTGACTGGGTGTTTATGAGACTTGTTCTTTTTAAAATTGGACTTGACTGGGAGGTTGTTGCATGGATTATGGGTTGCATTTGCAACACTTCAATGACAATTATTATTAATGGTTCAGCCACAAATTCTTTCCACCCTAGCAGAGGATTGTGGCAGGGATGTGCTCTTTCTCCCCTATTATTCATTTTGGTGATGGATGCATTGAGCTTAAATATCAAAAGGGCGGCTAAACAAGGAACATTTAGAGGTATTGATATAAGCCCACAGATGAAGGCAACACACTTATTCGTTGATGATATTCTTATTTTTGGAATGCTGGTGAGGACTTGCTGGGTGGCCCTACAAGACATTTTATAGCTTTTTTGTGAAACTACAGGGATGATGACCAATGAAGATAAATCATGTTTATTTTTTGCAATTGGGGATGAAAGAGAATATAGTGACTTAGCAGATTTGTTTAAGTTCAGTAAGGCTCCACTAAAAGACAGGTTGACATATTTGGGCTTTAGGATGAAAGCGCTGAATTGTTTTGCGGAGGATTGGAAATGGTTGATCAATAAATACCAGAAAAAGCTAAATATTTGGTCAGCCAAGTAGTTATCCAGAGATGGAAGATTGATATTAACACAGGCTGTTCTACAACAAATCACTATGTACTGGGCACATCTTTACATTATACCAAACAAAACTCTGAAGGAAATAAGAAATATTATGGCTAAATTCATTTGGGGAGGGAGAAGAGACAATAGTTCTATCCACTTAGTGAGATGGGAAAGTATTGCAATCCCAAAAGATAAGGGGGGTTGGGGTATTTTAGATCTGGATGTATTTGGGAATTCCCTTATTATCAAGTCCCTGTGGCAGTGCTTCCACTGTAAAGGCATATGGCAAGATATTGTTAAGCATTAGTATTTGGGGCGGGAGTCTTTGGAGGACCTGGTCATATCGGGATGGAAAGAAGGCAATTGCAGATCCTATATATGGAAAGGATTTGGAAAAATTTGGCCATTAATTAAGGAGAATTTGAGATGGCATTTTGGGAATGGGTTTAAAATCCTTATTGGTTGTTGTAAGATGTCGAAAATTGAAAATCAACAAATTTTAAACGAGGAAATAATTAATCTCTTAAATCAAAGGGGTGTCTTCTATTTGCAAGAGATCATTGAAGGATGGGTTTTTTAGGCTCCAAGCTGGAAAAATCTCTCAGGTCTGGGTTTGGATTTGAGATGGGAAAATGATTGGATGAGGTTCACCAAAATGTTTAGATCGTTGGGACTTTGCAAATCCTTCGAGGGTGACAAAATTTTATGGGGAGGCATAAGATCAAATGAAGGGTTGAAAGAAAAAAGTATATACATCGCTCTGATTAAAAAAAAGCTGAATCAGGAATCAGATTATTGGTTTAAGGTCATATGGAAAGTCAAAGTACAAGCAAAAATGATCATTTTCTTATGGTTAGTTTGGAGAGATAAAAACTTAACCTAGAAAAATTTGCAAAGAAGAGGGTGGCAGGGGCTGGGCCTGTGTATTCTACGTGGTTCAGAAGAGGAAGACAATTCACACCTTTTCTATTTCTGTCCTTTTTCCCTTGAAACATTGACTATCCTTTGTGAAAAACTGCATATACAACAACCGGCATATAGATCGATGGAGGAATGTATGAGATGGTGGCTACAAAGAGGTATGACCTTCAGGGCTATTCCAATCCTGCTTCATTGGTATATCTGGTGTAGTAGAAATAGGAAATTATTTGAGGGAATGCCATGTTCTCCCTTAAAGACTGCTTTTCAGATTTATAGTTCATAGGAATGTCAAAAGATCAATCAGAAGCCCCCTAGTGATTTATCCAAAAGACTACGCCCACACGAGGTTCATTACCTGTTGGATATTTTGATGGGGCCTCACAACAATCTATTTGTGGTTGTGGGGCTTGGCTAATGATTTCACCTTCGTGTCATTACAAAATCTACTGGAATGGTTGGGAATGGAATGAATATGAAGGCTGAATGTTTGGCTCTCTGGGGGCTTTTATGGTTTGCATGTCAGTTATATCTGGATAAGTTTTGAGTAATTGGGGATTCAAAAGCCCTTATCGACCACATGAACCAGAAAGCCGCTATAAATCCAGGAATGTTAACACACTGGTTGGAAAGAATTGATACTTTAAAGAGGGCTTTTTCTTCCATATCTTTTTGTCCTGTCTACAGGGAGAAGAACAATGTTGTTGACCGCTTATTTAAGAAAGGACTGGAGGGAGTTTTTGGAGAAATGCATTATCAGTTATTCAACTCTAATGGTCTCGGAGCAACTGGAAAAGTAAATTTTTTTTGAGCTGGAGATTCCTTACTAGTTTTTGCAGGGCTGAAATTTTTGTTTTTTTTTTCTAAAACAGCTTTGTTTGGTTTTCATAATTAAAATTCTGGTAAAAGCTTTGATGTATCTACCTGGAAAGAATGAAAACAATGTAAACAGTTCTTTGTTGGGATGTTTTTTCTTTATGTAAAGGTCATAATGAAGGGTAAAGTCTATCTATTTTTCAGCAAATGGAATGACATGTAAATTGTATGGCTAAAAATTTTCTTTTTTCTTGGTACAATATATAAACCAGATCAGTATTTTTCATGTTGAAAAAAAAAAACTTGACAAAAGCTCTCCAGAGCCTCCTTTATAGATATTGTATTATGTGGTTGTTTTTACTGTTGTTTAAAAATTTGGTGTTATAGGTAGAACCCAATTTTTTCAGGTTAACAATACAAAATTTTGCAACTATATAATGTTGCACATAAACACTTTAAAATCTACCGAAATGAAAAAGCTACTAGAAACACTCACCTTTTTTTTTATGATAAAAATTATAATTTGTTTGATATAATGATACTATTAAAAATTTGTGATATTGTGATTCAACATCTCAAAGCCAACACTTAAATCAAAATGTGATGTTGTAAAATTGCAAAACAAAATATAAAAATTATTTAAAATAATGTTTTATGTAAAATCAGTTACAAACTTTACCAAAAAAATCTCCAAAATCTTTTCTTAAATATTGTATTTAATGGTTGTTTTTACCTTTGTTTAAAAATGTGGTGTTATAAGTAACATCCGAGCTGTAAACAATGAAGGAATTGGAGGAAACTGTCTGCTCATGTTTTCAAGTAGAGTATGGGTTTATTCCAAAATTTTTAGAGTGATAAAGGAGCTAGTGTGACAAAATCAAACCTGTAGAATGATTCAATGATCACTGATCCCAGGTGGCTTCGAGTTTCGATGGCAGGAGCAGAGGCGTGTTCAGGTAACCTTGACAAATAGTTTCGAAGATGATCCCGATTCAACGATCACGGATGCGAGTTTCGGTGGTGTTAGCCACCCATATTTTTCCTATCATATCAGCTGGTGGCTAAATATTCTTTGCAGCCTTCAAGAAACAAATTCAGTTCTAAATTTGTTGGTGCTTGAAGTATTTTAGTGAAACTCATGTTGCTGGTTAAATCTTCATACCTGTTTCCTTCTCTAAACCCCTGATATCCTGAAAAAATCCAAGTCAAATACTGCAGTGTTTCCCCCTTTTTTCTTTTTTTTTCCTCTTCCTTTTCCTTCCAACTACCTCATTCTCCATTTTCCTTTTATTCATAAAAACCCCGCAAAAACATATGTTTTCCCTTTAACCCTTCACACATTCCACTTCCCAAGGTTAAAAACTCACTTTTTAACTTATCGGACCCTTTTTCCTCTGAAAAATCATTGGAAATCATATAAATGGCATAGTTTATGTGTTTTTAGCGTTTTATCCCTTTTAAGCTAAGCCACTGGGCCGTTTTCCTCTATATACCCGAGCGCCAGGACTGACCGCTCAGTCCTTAGGCGCTAAACCGAAAAATACCATTTTCCTCCGTTCATTTCCCTTTGAAAACCCGAAAAAACCCATTTTATAAAGTTTAACGGGGAATAATTAAAATCACATGTTTTATTTCGCGATCAACCTGGACCGTTGATCTACTCCCCAGATCCGACGGAGCGGAGCACATCTCACCAGGTGGACCCCCCCCTTCTCCCGTGTTGTTTGTCAAGAAACCATCGGTTTCCATTTCGCACCACCTTCTGAGCCACGGTGGTTTTCTCCCGTCGGCCAGCGATTCCATACGCTGGCCGACACGTGTCCCCGCCACTATTTCAAAACCACTGTGCTATCACCTCATTTCACGCGTTAAACTTCACACCATAACCATGCAACAGAATCCACCCCCACCGTTCGATCTGGGACTTGCCATCCTACGGCTACCGATCGCCTCACTTGCTCGACCTTTAACGGACATGCACGCCCGTTAACCCATCCATCGCGCATCCAAGATTCAATCTCTGCTGTCGATCTCTGCAGATCGACGACTATTATTCGTCCTCCTGATTTTATTACCTGGTCAGACATTTTCCCGTTGACTTCCCGTTGCCCGATCTCGACCGTCGATTTCTGCAGATCGATGGTCCTTATTTAATCTTTCTTCAACCTTTTCCACGACCGCCCAGATTTGATCTTGATCATTGGATGATGCCATCCAACGGTCCGCGTTCCTCCACACATTCCCCAAATCAGATTGACCTATAAACTGAATGTTTTACATGTTTTTTGTATTTTGTAGGGTTAAGGTCATTTGTTTGTGTTTTAAAAGGAAATTTCAGACCAGGAGGGTGACGATCCTCTACGTTTCGATTTCTCCAAGGAAATCACTTACAGAGTTAGCTTTCATGTCTCTTCAATGTTTCCACAGGCATTGATGCCTTTCCTACTTGCGCAGCCCTGCACAACAGAGAAAACCGTCAAAATCAATGCAGAAAAAGAGTATCAGAGATTGAAGACCAGAAATGAACCAGAACAACAGATTAGTGGACATATTTGTGGGGATTAAGGCTAAGACAGTTATCAAACACCTAATCCCCGGATCTAAAACGCAGATTAAGAAAAATCTAAAGTGTTTTATCAGAAAAACCTTCCACCGCCACAAATGGAGGCAAATTGATTCCTCCCAGCGACTACAGCGCCACCTGTGCCTCAAAGGATTTAATCAAGAACCGAATTTATTGATCAAAGTCAGGTATTTTGCCTCGACACAGCCAAAGGAGTTATTTCTGCCAAGAAATTAATGACAGAATGTCGGCATAGCAACCCTATTGATACACAGAGCCTGAAAATTCTAATAAAGCTGTCACCGAGCTAATTTCATGAGTGTAAATCATTTAATACAGAGGAACACCTGTATAGGTCTTCGTTGAGCCCCTCGATGGCCAAGAAGACATTAATATTTGTATTAATTAGTTTTTGAGATCTTTTCATTAGATCTCACCTCCTCATCTTTCTATAAATACGTCAGTAGAAGATGAGTGAGGGGTTGGTTGTTAATGTAAATTGCTGAAGCATTGTATTGTAACTGAGCTGAAGACTCTTGATTGTAGATAGGATTTCACTGGCTCTTGGAGCTCTTCTTGTAACATATAGGTTAGGTTATGAAGAGAGATGGATTAAAACACTGGATTTGAAGATTGTAACTGGTTTGAAGCATCAATACAAGCTGATTTATGGGATCCTGGTCTATGCTGATGGTGATGTTATTGTCACTGTAACTTGTATTTTGTTTCTGTTTTCAATTTGTTTCATTTTCCACTATAAAGAAAAGTTTAAACAGGGTTAGGACCTACTGTATATCAATAACCTTCTCTGGCTGAAAAACCTTTATTTAAATGTTTTCTCTCAACTGTGTTATTTGAAAATGATTTAATTCAGTTCAAGTACAGGGCTATTGGCATTCCCTCGTCTTGTTGTCTTAGCTGAATGTTATTTTTAAATGTTACTTTCAATATATGTTGTGTGAAGATGAACTGAGGAAATTAAGGTTAGCCCTGAGTCCCTTTCTTATTTGCTCAATTATTTGATTGTTTCCCTAAGGATGTGTTAAAAGCTGACTAGTTTCAAAGCACTTATCAGATCTTAGACCATTTTGTGTTATCTTTGATTTTCCCTTTTGTTTTTTATATGTTTTCTATCAGAAGTGTGTCAAAGGCTGGATAGTTTCAAAGTACTTACCAGATCCTAGTTTGCTTCTATGTTTTTCTTAAGTGCTTGGTCAAAGGCTGGCTAGTTTCAAAGTACTTACCAGATCCTGGGTTGCTCTTTGTTCTGCATCTGTCATTTCCCTTTCTTATTGTATCACTCCATTCCATAAATCAAACTTTAAAGAGATCCTTAGGCATAGATGACTTGCCCCATAGACCACTCTTAGACCTGATTGTTTCAATTAAATCCTCTTATGACTCCATAGCCCAATGGATCGAAAACCTGCCATCATCTTTCTTCTTGATCAAAGCTTACTCTTTTTACTTGCAAGTTCTCACTTTTGAACCTATTTTCATATATATTTTTTCGCCTCAGACAGCAATTATGTTCAACCATCCAAAAACAAAACAAACCCTTGAACTTCATAACTAGCCTAATATCATTACCATAAACTTCAAAGACAAATCCATCTTTGTACATATTGGAGAGATCCCTCTCTGGATTCAGGAGGGCTAGATCCTAGAATCCCAAAGTTGGTTGAAATGATGTTAACTCTGTGATCAGACTTTTGCCAATCTTGCTTATTACAGAGACCTAACATTTCTGGCGACTCCACTGGGGACTGAGTGTGTGTATAAGACCTTAGAGACCTCAGAAAAACTTTTATTCAAGAAAAATTTCAGAGTTAAAAGCAACCTTTTCAAGCATTACCAAGAAATGGTAACCATGATGAGACTTGTTTGAATCAGTGACAAACTAGGTTAACTCTAGGATTCTCTTAAGTTCTTATCTAACCTTGGAAAATCAGCTGGCTTAGCCATAAGAGTAGACTGTCTTTGTCTCACAACAGTAGCTAAGTTTTGAAGCAAAGGTAGCTTATTCTTAGAAACCACAAATAAAAACAATTCAAAAAATACCAAAAAGAATTTCAGATTGGTAGTAAAACACTTGCTCATACATTTCACTTACCATTGGATGTGTTTTACTTCATACTCTTAGACAGAGTCTGGAAAGGGCCAGGTAGCCTCCGGATCTCATCCTCTTTTAGAGGTGACATATCTGGTGAATGCCCTCCCAGTCAATCTCTGGTTAGAGTTTGTTGTGTTTTGGGATAGTTTTGAAAAGGGATGTCTCACAAGCACTATGGTGGACAGTGTACTTCTTTGGACACACTCTAAACTTTCCACCTGGCGACTCCACAATCCTAAACAGACCTTAAGACTCCACTGGGAAGAACCCTCATCATTATAATATCCTTCAAACTCAGTTAGAAGGCTGTAGGATTAAAATTGTGAAAACAGATTAGTTAACCCCTCAAAGATTGTCATATCTGGTTGAACTTTTCTTGTTTATTTGGGTCTAAAAACATAGCATAGTGGCTCCTAGAAATATTCGCACTAGAGCCCATCCTGACCCTGATCCACCTGAGATAGTTGATAACCCAGAAAGAATCCTTAGGAAGTCTCCTAAGATACAATCTTCAACTGTTTTCAGATCATCCCTAAGAGCTAATTCAGTCCCTGAAAATATTTCAGCTCTACAAAAATCACAAACTGACTTATTGAACCCATTTAGGATTAGGTCATTTGGCGATTTGGATCAGCTAGATTCTGAGACTTCACTTTCATCTCTTGAAACAAGTGAACACCTTGGGAACAGAGAAACAACACCTCTTGATTTACATTTTCTTCTTAAATTAGGTGTCTCGCATCCAAGATCAGCTCAGCAATCTACTGCTTTCCCATCCACTTCTGTTCATCCCTCATCCACTGTTCAAACCACTTCATTTCAGCCCACCCCACCTTTTGTCAACCCACCACCTATCATGGAAGCATGGTATGCTCCCTTAGTCCTTCCTGTACCATTAGTCAATCTTCCACAGGACTATCAGTCCAAAATCCCATTTTATGATGCTAGCAATACTACAACAGCATCACAGCATGTGGACAAGATGAATGACTACTTTGACAGAAATGAAATTGATGATGATTCGGTCAAACTCAGATTGTTTGCTCAAATTTTTGGGGGAGAAGCAAGGAAATGGTTTAAAGGTTTAGCCCCCCATAGTATTAATGATCTCCAAGGCTTCCATCAAACATTCTTAAACAAATGGGAGGTAAGGAAAAACCCTCTACAAGTTCTTGCCGACTATAAAAATCTCCATAGGAACCCAGGGGAAAGTGTACAGGCTTATTGTACCAGATTTAACAGTGTGTATAACGCGCTTTCCCCAGAATTAAAACCTCCGCAAGGTTCAACTTTAAAAAAGTTTCCTGAAGGGTTTGATGCTGATATGACCTATTCATTAAGAGAAAGAGACTTTGCAACCCTTAAAGATATGCAAAGAGGTGCTCTTTCTGTGGAAGTTAACCTGATGGAAAAGAGGGCAAGAATGAAAGCTGAAAAGAGAGTATCTTTCAGAGAGGAATCCACCCCTACTACTTCAAGCTAAAAAATGGAAAGAATGATGGAAGAAATGATGAAGAAAATGAGCATTCTTGAGAGAGCGCAAGCAAGTCTAAATCAAAACACTCCTCAAAACAGAAACCAAAACCAGAATCAGAATTTAAGAAGGAATCAACCTCCAAACCAACCAAGGGAAGATGATCAGCAGATCACTCCTGCCTTTCATCAAAACTATTTAAGTGAGGTTGAGGAAACAGATCAAATAACAGAGGAGTATGATATAAACTTATTTGGGGTAGTTGATGATGACTTCGAGGTTCATTATGATAGGAAACAAGGTCTTTATACACCTTACGATGACAAAAGAGATGATAATGAAAATTATTATCAAAACATGGAAAATGCTGTCATAGAGCCTTCAAAGGAATATGAACTCAGAAGTAAATCTAATAAAAAAACCCCCAACAAAAAAACCTCTGACAAATCCTCTCAAAATAGCACTGCAACCAAGCCTAAAACATTCAAACAAAAAGAAAAAACAGCGGCTGATAATTCTGGTAAAGGTAAAGAGAAAGACACTCAAAATATGGAAAAACAGAGTGCAAACATCAGTAGTACTAACACTTCGGATAGTACTCCTATTATAACCTCTGTGTCAACTGTAGATAAAACAAATCAGCAAGCTGTTGTTGCTGATAAAGTGGCAGTAAACAAGGCTGAAACCAACACCTTAAAGAATCAAATTCCTTTCAGTCTGGAACGGGAAATCTCAAAGATTAAAATTTTTGTTCCTTTGACTGAGTTAGCTGCCCAACATGTATATAGGTCCAAAATTTTGAAGGCTTTGAACCTAGAAGAAAATGAGGATACACTCAATCTTAATAACAACCAGCCAGAGCTTATTTTTGGTCCAAAGATTGAAGGTAAGTTTCAAGAGGGACTTGTCCCTCCCTTCTATGTAAGTTTGAACGTTCATGACAAAATTTTGCACAATGCTATGCATGACTCAGGCGCTTCCCATAATTTAATGCCAAAGGCTGTGATGGAAAGCCTGGGTCTTGAAATTACCAGACCTTACAAAGACCTGTACTCCTTTGACTCAAGTAGAGTTAAATGTCTAGGATTGATCAAGGACCTTTGTGTTAATTTAGCCCAAATTCCAGCCAAGTGTTTGGTCATGGATGTTGTTGTGGCTGATGTACCCCCAAAGTATGGAATGATTTTATCAAGATCTTGGGGGGCTAAGTTACAGGGGACCATGCAAAAGGACATGACCTATGCGACTATCCATGTTTTCAATCAGATTAGAAGACTTTACAGGGAGTCCCACATGCAAGACACAGTGACAAGTCAACACAGACCTCAAAACTCTCCTCTATACGCTGTAAGTATGAGCCTTGATTCTTTTATCATGTTTAATGATGAAACCCTCCCTGAAAAAATCACTCTAAAAGGATCAATGGCTGAAATGGAGGAAGAGGAACACAACACTGAAGTGTCAAAACAGTTTGCTACATTTGAAAACATTGGCAAACAAAACACCAGTCTCGAATTACAAGTCACGAATCCATTGCTGTTAAACCTTGACAATCAAGAGAGCAATCCTCAACCCGATGAAAAACTTGAGGGGTCAAATCATACAGAGGACATTCACCAAACTGATAAAATTAAAGGTGATCCTCTCTGGACTATGTATTTTGATGGGTCATGCACTAGAACAAACGCTGGTGCAGGTGTCTGGATTACTAACACTGATAGCAAGCACACATAATGTATTTATTGCAAATTGAACTTTCAGTGTTCAAACAATATAGCAGAATACGAATCCCTGCTCTTAGGCTTACAGTTGCTGAAGAAGTTAGGAGCCAGAAGAATAAATGTATATGGGGATTCTGAGTTAATAATTAGGCAAGTCAATGGGGAATATAATGCAAATCATCCCAGACTTAGGGCCTATCGGAATGATGTCATGGATCTTTTGAAAACATTTGAGAGCTCCACACTGAGTTTTGTCCCAAGAAAAAGAAATCTTATAGCCCACAATTTAGCCTTTGCAGCTAGGACATGTTTAATGCCATACCAGATCGATGATTGTTCACCTCAAATAAAATTTAGACCAGCTGTGCCTGATAATAAAAAATACTGGCAAGTGTTTGAAGGAGATAAACAAATAGAAGACTTCATGCAATTCAGAAATGAATTTGAACTGCATAGTTCAGATTCAGACTATGATACAGACTGCAGTGAAGAAAATTTTATTGGTGAGGAAGAGCCTTCTCCTGAGCTTGTCAACATTAACCTTCAGACTACCAAACTCAGAAACCAAACAGAGTTGAGTGCAGAATCTGAAACAGAAGAATTAGAAACTCTGCATTCCAAGGATGATAGTTTGCCCAAGGGTTTTGCCCCTCTAGAAGAATTGTTTGATTTTAATGATGTGGCCAATAAACCTAAACTGGAACCTGTAGAAACTGAAGTGGAGGAATGCAACATAGGTAGTGAGGAAAAACCGAAAATGATCAAACTGTCCAAGACTTTGCCAGCTCACGTAAGACTCAAATACATAGAGCTGTTCAAAGAATTTTATGATGTTTTTGCATGGAGTTACGAAGATATGAAGTCCTATGACACTGAAATAATACAGCACAAAATCCCTCTTAAATAAAACCAAAAACCATTCAAACAAAAACTGCGCAGAATAAACCCTGTACAGTTGCCTTTGGTTAAGAAGGAAATCATGAAGATATATGATGCTGGTATTATTGTCCCTATTAGATATTCTGAATGGGTATCTAATCTGGTGTCTGTTAGGAAGAAGACTGGAGAAATCAGGCTTTGTATAGACTTTAGGGATTTAAACAAAGTTTCGTTAAAAGACAACTACCCTTTACCAAAAATGGATCATATTTTACAAAGGGTGGTAGGGTCTAGAAGAATTTCTTTGCTTGATGGCTATTCAGGGTATAATCAGATCTTAGTTCACCCTGCTGATCAATTAAAGACAGCCTTTACTACACCATGGGGCACCTTCATGTATGTGAAAATGCCTTTTGGTCTAATGAATGTTGGGGCAACTTTTCAAAGAGCCATGGACATAGCATTCTCGGAATAATTGGGCTTCTTCATCATTATCTATCTTGATGATGTCACTGTGTTTTAAAAAACATATGAAGAACACTTAGAACATTTAAGAATAGTTTTCGAGAAATGCAAAAAGTTTGGAATATATTTAAACCCTAAGAAGACACTATTTGGTCTCCAAGAAGGTAAACTTATTGGGCACATTATTTCAGAAAAGGATATAAAGATAGATCCAAAGAGGATTGAGGAAATCTTGCAAATCTCACATCCTCGAAACATCAAGGAGTTGCAATCTTTCATTGGGAAGATTAACTTTTTTAGAAGGTTCGTCCCTAACCTAGCTGAGCTCCTTAGGAATATCAAAAATATGCTGAAGAAAGAGCAAGGGGTGAAATGGACCTTGGAAGCAAAGACATCCTTTGAACTGGTAAAACAAGCATTAACCAAAGCACCGGTTCTCATAAGCCCTGATTTTTCAAAGGATTTTTATATCTTCTCGTTTGCATCAGAACATACCATTGCAGCTGTCCTTTTACAGAAAAATCCACAAGGACAGGAGCAACCTATTGCATTCTTTAGTAAGGCACTGAGGGATGCCCCTTTGAAGTATAACATAATGGAGAAACAAGATTTTGCCTTGGTAAAAGCTTTGAAAGACTTCAGGGTATACATCCTTCACTCACACATTATCGCCTTTGTCCCAAATTCAGTTGTTAAAGACATCCTAACACAAGACCCAGATGGTAAGAGAGGTAAGTGGATTGCTGTTATTCTTGAGTATGATTTGGAGATAAAACCCACTAAGCTCATCAAATGCCAGGGTCTAGCTAAATTAATGGCCGAATCTAATTGTGAAGTTCTTGATATTAATATGATTAATGCTTTGGATGACCAAGAAGAATTCTCAGCTCCCATTATTGAAGACCATTTTGTGAATTCTCCTTGGTATACTGATATTGTTTATGTTTTGCTTAATCTGAATACACCTCTTGGTTTATCCAAGACAAAGGCAAGATTCCTAAAGTTAAAAGTTGTAAACTATTGCATTATTGATAAATGTCTTTATTGGAAAAATGCAAGTGGTGTATTGCTTAAATGTTTGCCTGAGTTTGATGCAGAAAAGATTAAGCAGGAATTCCATGAAGGAGAGTGTGGAGGTCATTTATACTGGAAGGCAACATCCAACAAAATTCTAAGGGCTGGTTTCTATTGGCCCACTCTTTTTCCTGATATAAATGCCAATTGTTTGAAGGCAAGATAAAATTACTACCCCTGCCTCTGCATCCAATCACTGTTGAAGCCCCTTTTCAACAATGGGGACTTGACTTCATAAGAGAAATCCATCCACCATCTTCTGCTTAGCATAGGTGGATTCTTACTGCCATAGACTACTTCACTAAGTGGATAGAAACCATTCCTTGTAGGCAAGCGAATGATTCAGTTATCATAAAATTCTTGGAGACTAACATCCTCTCCAGATTTGGCTGTCCTACTAAGATCATCACAGATAATGCAGCAACATTTGGATCAAAGAAAATGGTTGAGTTCTGTCACAAGTATTAGATAACATTGGGACACTCCACAGCCTATCACCCTCAAGGTAATGGACTTGCAGAATCTTCCAACAAAATATTAGTGAACGTAATCAAGAAACTGTTGGAGGAAAATAAAAAGTCTTGGCACACAAAGCTGACCCATGCACTTTGGGCTGACAGATTAACTTTAAAGAAATCTATTGGTATGTCACCCTTCCAGCTTGTGTATGGTACAGATGCAATTTTTCCTAACAGCCTTGGTGTACCAGTTATGAAGTTAATTCAAGAGTTGCAGACTAAAGAAAATGACCTAATCAGAAGAATAAATCAAAACATTCATCTTCAGCAAACTAGGGAGGAGGTGTATAACAAAGCATTACAGAAACAAGACAGTATCAAGAAGATATTTGATAGAAGAACAAAGGCCAACAATTTCAAGATTGGGGACAAAGTTTTGAAGTGGGATTCAAGGAGGGAAGACAAGGGAAAGCATGGAAAATTTGATAATCTATGGCTTGGCCCTTACTCTATTCATTCAGTCGCTGGTAATAATGCATTTTTCTTACAGGAACTGGATGGAACAGAATTGTTTGGGGGTCCTGTCAATGGCAGGATTCTTAAGAATTACTTCTCTTGATCCTTTTTATGTTTGGAAGCCTTTTTATCTTTTTCCATTATGAATGGTCCATCCCCCATTGCATTCAAAGTTATGAAAAATCAAAAAATACAAAAAAAAAGAAAAAAATGAAAAGAGGGCAGGAATGAAAACAAGAAAGGCAAAGCCCCATGCCAAAAAGAGAAACAAATGCTGAAAGTGTGCAAGCTCAAATGCCACTCCTCAAGAACACACTTCTAGTTAGTCAAACATCCTAATATTGACTAATTAGCTTTTGAATTTTTTCTGCTGATAGGATAGTGAATTTGATTTGCCAAACTGTTCAATCTTGGCTTATCAGTAGAGAGATTAGGTTAGAAATTGAAGGTTCAAACAAACTCAAAATCTGAACCAAAGTTTCCAAAGGGAGATGACTCAGATCTATGTTAAATTATGAGTCAAAGAATGTAAATATCTGGTTCTAATCATTTTAAAATCTGAACCAGAAGAAAAGCAAGGACAGCTCAAAAGCAAAGTAAAAGCAAAGCTGTGAAGAAAAGAGAAGGCCATGATAAGAGACTTTCAGATCTTAAGCCTTCCATTTTGTTTCTATTTTTTCTGCAAATAATAATCTATGTGCAGCTTGTTTTTATGCCATAGATCACAGTTAGTCAAACAGCTTAATCTTGACTAAGTTGTTTTTAAATTTCTTCTTTAGAATTTAGAGAATGAAAGCCTGTTGGACAGTTTAATCCCAACAGATAGTAGAATAGGTAGAGAAATATTTGAGCTCAACTGTTTAATCTGAGTTCAAGGAGAAATAAGGAATAGAAGTAGATTATTTTTTTATGCTTTCAAAAGAATAAAATGTTGTGAAAAGAGTTTTCCAATCCAAGTGCACTCTGATGAAGAAAAAATGTTAGATCAGTAGGATTGGGTAGGTAGAGGTTGTATTGATGAAGTTCATATTTCTTTCATGAATGATATTACTTTTCAGAACAAAGCCAGAGCAAGTAATGGATCAGACACCAGTCAGCATCCCAGAGAAATCAAGTCTGAATTCTTGATGCCTTCAGGAAGGCACCATCCCCAAGTGGAGCCGCTGTTAGCCACCCATATTTTTCCTATCATATCAGCTGGTGGCTAAATATTCTTTGCAGCCTTCAAGAAAAAAATTCAGTTCTAAATTTGTTGGTGCTTGAAGTATTTTTGTGAAACTCATGTTGCTGGTTAAATCTTCATACCTGTTTCCTTCTCCAAACCCCTGATATCCTGCAAAAATCCAAGTCAAATACTGCAGTGTTTCCCCTTTTTTTTTCTTTTTTCCTCTTCCTTTTCCTTCCAACTACCTCATTCTCCATTTTCCTTTTATTCATAAAAACCCCGCAAAAACATATGTTTTCCCTTTAACCCTTCACACATTCCACTTCCCAAGGTTAAAAACTCACCTTTTAACTTATCGGACCCTTTTTCCTCTGAAAAATCATTGTAAATCATATAAATGGCATATTTTATGTGTTTTTTGGCGTTTTATCCCTTTCAAGCTAAGCCCCCGGGCCATTTTCCTCTATATACCCGAGCGCCAGGATTGACTGCTCAGTCCTTAGGCGCTAAACCGAAAAATACCATTTTCCTCCGTTCATTTCCCTTTGAAAACCCGAAAAAACCCATTTTATAAAGTTTAACGGGGAATAATTAAAATCACATGTTTTATTTCGCGATCAACCTGGACCGTCGATCTGCTCCCCAGATCCGACGGAGCGGAGCACATCTCACCAGGTGGACCCCCCCCCTTCTCCCGCGTCGTTTGTCAAGAAACCATCGGTTTCCATTTCGCACCACCTTCTGAGCCACTGTGGTTTTCTCCCGTCAGCCAGCGATTCCATACGTTGGACGACACGTGTCCCCGCCACTATTTCAAAACCTTCGTGCTATCACCTCATTTCGCGAGTTAAACTTCACACCATAACCATGCAGCGGAATCCACCCCCACCGTTCGATCTGGGACTTCCCATCCTACGACTGCCGATCGCCTCACTTGCTCGACCTTTAACGGACATGCACGCCCGTTAACCCATCCATCGCACGTCCAATATTCAATCTCCGCCATCAATCTCTGCAGATTGACGGCTATTATTCATCCTCCTGATTCCATCGCCCGGTCAGACATTTCCCCGCTGACTTCCCGTTGCCCGATCTCGACCGTCGATTTCTGCAGATCGACGGTCCTGATTTAATCTTTCTTCAGCCTTTTCCACGACCGCCCAAATTTGATCTCGGCCGTTGGATGATGCCATCCAATGGTCCGCGTTCCTCCGCACATTCCCCAAAGCAGATTGACCTATAAACTGGATTTTTTACGTGTTTTTTGTATTTTGTAGGGTTAAGGTCATTTGTTTGTGTTTTAAAAGGAAATTTCAGACCAGGAGGGTGACGATCCTCTACGTTTCGATTTCTCCAAGGAAATCACTTACAGAGTTAGTTTTCACGTCTCTTCAATGTTTCCACAGGCATTGATGCATTTCCTACCTGCGCAGCCCTGCACAACAGAGAAAACCGTCAAAATCAATGCAGAAAAAGAGTATCAGAGATTGAAGACCAGAAATGAACCAGAACAACAGATTAGTGGACATATTTGTGGGGATTAAGGCTAATACAGTTATCAAACGCCTAATCCCCGGATCTAAAACGCAGATTAAGAAAAATCTAAAGTGTTTTATCAGGAAAACCTTCCACCGCCACAAATGGAGGTGAATTGATTCCTCCCAACGACTACATCGCCACCTGTGCCTCAAAGGATTCAATCAAGAACCGAATTTATTGATCAAAGTCAGGTATTTTGCCTCGACACAGCCAAAGGAGTTATTTCTGCCAGGGAATTAATGACAGAATGTCGGCAGAGCAACCCTAGTGATACACAGAGCCTCAAAAGTCTAATAAAGCTCTCACCGAGCTAATTTCATGAGTGTAAATCATTTAATACAGAGGAACACTTGTATAGTTCTTCGTTGAGCCCCTCAATGGCCAAGAAGACATTAATATCTGTATTAATTGGTTTTTGAGATCTTTTCATCAGATCTCACCTCCTCATCTTTCTATAAATACGTCAGTAGAAGATGAGTGAGGGGTTGGTTGTTAATGTAAATTGCTGAAGCATTGTATTGTAACTGAGCTGAAGACTCTTGATTGTAGATAGGATTTCACTGGCTCTTGGAGCTCTGCTTGTAACAGATAGGTTAGGTTATGAAGATACATGGATTAAAACACTGGATTTGAAGATTGTAACTGGTTTGAAGCATCAATACAAGTTGATTTATGGGATCCTGGTCTATGCTGATGGTGATGTTATTCTCACTGTAACTTGTATTTTGTTTCTGTTTTCAATTTGTTTCATTTTCCACTATAAAGAACAGTTTAAACAGGGTTAGGACCTACTGTATATCAGTAACCTTCTCTGGTTGAAAAACCTTTATTTAAATGTTTTCTCTCAACTGTGTTATTTGAAAATGATTTAATTCAGTTCAAGTATAGGGATGTTGGTGTTCCCTCGTCTTGTTTTCTTAGCTGAATGTTATTTTTAAATGTTACTTTCAATATATGTTGTGTGAAGATGAACTGAGGAAATTAAGGTTAGCCCTGAGTCCCTTTCTTATTTGCTCAATTATTTGATTGTTTCCCTTAGGATGTGTTAAAAGATGACTAGTTTCAAAGCACTTATCAGATCTTAGACCATTCTGTGTTATCTTTGAGTTTCCCTTTTGTTTTTTATATGTTTCCGCCTCAGACATCAATTATGTTCAACCATCCAAAAACAAAACAAACCCTTGAACTTCATAACTAGCCTAATATCATTACCCTAAACTTCAATGACAAATCCATCTTTGTACATATTGGAGATATCCCTCTCCAGATTTAGGAGGGCTAGATCCTAGAATCCCAAAGTTGGTTGAAATGATGTTAACTTTGTGATCGGAATTTTGCCAATCTTGCTTATTACAGAGACCTAACAGGTGGCAGGAGTAGAGGCGCGTTCAGGTAAACTCAACCAACTGGTTCGGAAGCCGGAGAAAAATGCACAATCCAAATTATGGCAGGAGGTGAGTTTAAACCGTGGTTTGAACGCACAGTGATTCAGCCAGCGTGGCATGCCACCATGGAAGGGAGGCAGCGAAAATCACGAAGAAATCTGTCAAATAAGAGATGGCCTATCTATGGGCATGCTATGTCAAAAGGCCTGCCATAGGTGCATTAAATGCTCTATGGCAGGCTAGTTATAGTTTGCCGCGTGGAGACACCCTTATTTGGAGAACCCTCAGACCCGCTCGGGGCCCACAACATCAACACTGGTTGATCACCATGTTCTTCACGCACCGATTTCTCCAAATTCCAATCTGCCAATCACCCATATGGTAATCTGCTACGCATCCACGATCACTGCTCTCCACACACCGACGCTCGCCGGTTTCTCCAATCTCCAATCACGCAGATGGCAATCTGCTCACGTATCCACGATCACTACTTCAAACGATCGACTGCCTCGGATGGGACCGCTGGCAACACATAGCTGCCACTCCTACGCCATCAAACCACCGTCGATCGATCCACCACAGGAAGACCACCGCGTAATTGAGGGAACGGGTCTGCGCTTCCCGGCAGCAGTGAACACGCCCCTGCTCCAATGTGCATGAGAGACCCAAGAAAAAAAACGAAAAAAAGAGAGATTGCCTTTCTCCAGCGGTGGCTCTTCGATTCTGCCAACAAAGCACTCCAGCTAGTAATGCACTCAATTCAGCGATTAAGTCATTCATCAGATGTGGCAAAGAAAACACTTGCATATTTTTGAAGCACAGTGACATACCAAACATTATTGACCAAAAAAATTAGCAAACAAAATGTTATTTAGTTGACTTAAATCATAAATGGTAATTTCATGTGAGCTATCAAATTCCTCAAAGGTCATTTGAAAAAAGCAAATTTTGAAATATTAGAATAAACACAACTCATAAACCATGTTCTTAGTACCATATTAAATATTCTTATTATTATAAGACATATAAATATATAATTACTATATTATCCTTGTGCGAAATGTTTAACTCTAAATCATTGGCTTATCTAGAGACTTTATTCATATGACATTGACTCGTATAAAGTCTCTTCATAATCTATAAACTAGATCAACATTTGTAATAAACTCAAAGATCTAGATCCGCAGTTGTAATAAACCCAAAGGCTACTAAGATGCAAATAGACATTATTCTGAGAATGATAGTTTGAGGGGTTTTTTTGTATGCTTAGCTTGTATTGATTAGAGTCAAGGAGTAATTAGAGCTAAAGAGAATATTAAAAAACAATACTAGGATGTTAAATGGCTTATTTAAAAAACTTATGATGTACTTTAATTCTAAAATAGTGGGTCTAAAGTCTATCCTTCTCCCCTGCAGAATAATAATGCAACTCCACATATTTTGTGATATAGTATAGTGCAAGGTATTCACATTAAACTGTTAGTTTTTAATAACTTAATAAAAATACATGCATAAACAATTTTATGGTCAGTAAAAACAAAATTCATGCATAAACAATTTTATGCTCAGTGAAAACATATAAAATGTAAAAACTTTAAGCAATTTTACTGAGATGTAAGCTTTAATAAAATCTTAATAAATATTCTTTAATGTTTTTAATGTAAGCAACTAAAAACAATCCTTTAAATGCCAAGTAAAAAACTATATGTGCGGAAAATAAAACTATAATGTTCAGTAAAAATCCCATACCTCCAGCAATTGATTTTATCTCCAAAATCTGACTGCTATGTGGAATTCCAAGAAAGTCACTTTGAAAAAATCAAATGGTCCTCAAAGTTTCCGTTTCCACAGATTTTCAAAGTCAAACTCAAATTTTAAAGCTCAGATTTGAACTCTAAAATAGTTGGATTTGTTTGCAACAGCACTGTTATTGAAACTTCAACATCACGCTGGTCCCCAATTTCCATTACACACGATATCTTAAAAAATAAACTCTTTCAGCTCTCACGCATACATCAACTCTTTACCAGCTGGGTATAAGCATATGCGTTTCAACCATATGCGTATGTAATTCAACTTATATTGTAATACAATATTTGCGTATGATAAAATTTGAAAAAAAACAAGTTTACTGATGTACAATCCGTAGATAGAGGGCTTTTCAATCTAAAATGCGAAAGAGCTCTTCCAAGCCTCGACTAATTCTAGTTGATGGTGAAACCGAAGGGAATGAATTAGTGAGCTTGGGGACCAAACATAAATTTTATAGCCTAGCTTCCATCAAGCTTCGTTGGCTATGTGTCAAATGCTCCACCGATCATGGTAGAGAACTCCGAGTGGGAGTAATGGACCATTTCGGTAGCTCCCAACGGAAATTAATGAACTGCAGCTTGATTTTCATAATTTAAGGAAATTACTCCAGTTAGTTTACAAAAAATTAAGGAAATCACTTCAGTTATTTTTCCAGAATATTTACTCCGAGCTTGTTTCCCAGAAATAAAGGGAGTAGGCACTGAGATTTAGCAAATGGATGAGGGAGCGTAACATTCTCCCACTTGGTCCATACTTCCACTCTTAATGTGCTCATCTAAAAAACCCATTGATAATCACGATTAAGTAATAGATACATGAATCATGGCGATAAATCCTTTAATGATGAGTATTATCTTCCATGTATTACTATGTATTTATTCTTATT